>VZUI01091705.1:0-64452 GCA_013401135.1 Cettia cetti | reverse complement strand
AAAAAAAAAAAAAAAGAAAGAAACCAGAAAAAAAAAAAAAAGAAAAAGAAAAAAAGGACAAAAAGGAAAAGGTCTCTAGCTTTTTCAGTACACTGATCCCAAAAAGACATTTGGAGCTGATCAGTCAGGCCACCCTCCTGGATGAAACTCAGTGGATAATCTTCCTATCCCAAGATCAGCCCTTCATACACCTGTCCCTTTTTTTTCTTCTTCCAAGTGATCCCTTCTATTTGCTCATATCATGCATTTATTTTCCTGAATCCTTGCTCTGATTTTTCATAAACATAAATGATGCTGACTGACCATCACACCCCGTCACTTGTATCATAAAAGATGATTCTGGATTCCACTATGGCCTCTCATTTCTATCACTGTGTATTTTATATGCACACTTCAACAAACATGTGATACCAGATAGGATTTCTCTACAGATAGGCAGCTGGATACACTGTGTCACACTCTGTAATGGAAAGAAATGTTTAATTTGACTTAATTACCTCAACCATTGACCACAGTGCCCAATAACAACATTTTCACTGTGTGACATCCCTGGGGGCATATTCCCCCTTCAGCCATGCAGGCATTTTCAAAGCCTCTGGGAGCTGAACTGTCAAGTCTGCATGCTGATCTATGATGAGCAAATGTTGCTCCAACAGTTTTTGTCAGTGCTAATTTACTTGCTTTGTTTGTTTGCTTGGGGTTTTAATAATTGTATTAAAAGTCTTTGCTCTTGATGTATTTGACATTGTGCCATTGGTCCATTAGGATTTGGTTGAGTGTTGTGCATTATTTTTAATTTGCATTCACAGTATGCTCTGTAATAACTCCCACTGAATTCTAGCAATAGATGCTGTGAATTTGTATTAACAGCAGCACTGTTTTGTGCAACCAGAGTAAAATTCTTTGCAAAAAGAACTCTTAGTGCATCATCTCCTTTAGCAAAGGAGATCAGAGTTCCAAATAACAACAGAGACATGCAAATTGTTCCTGGGCTAATTGTAATGGAAGGATTCATCTTGGATGGAAATCATTGGCACAAGCTGCTGTTGATGCCAGAAGTTTACATGGTTTCAAAAAGCAATTAGACACAATTATGGAAGAAAAACCCATGAAAGGCAACTAAACGCAGAGCTAGCTCTAGTTCAGAAATTCCCTGAGCCATTGATTGCTGGAAGCTGAGAAAGGGTCCTAGGGATGGATCACTGCACAGTTCTTCCCTGGGATTATGCTACTGGGCACTGCCTGAAGAACATGCTGTTCTAGTCTGACCCAGTATGGCCTTTTGCATAGTGTCATGTTAAGATGTCGTGCTGAGAGCTTTTAGGAAGAAAAGAGAATGGGGAAAAAATTACCTCCCTTCAGGTTAACAACTTGCAAGCTTTTCGGTTTCCAAATTAAAATCCTCCTTTGTACCTAATTGTAATTCAGATCCTCTTGGCCCATCAGCTTCCTTTGGAAAAGCATACACACCGGCCTGAACTACGGTCATGGGCACATGCCTGCGGTGCCTTTAATTGGATGAAGGCTCACACAGTGGCTGGCAGTAGAGCACTCATTTTCAGTAGTTACTGGCCTCAAGTTTGCTTATGCTACAAGATGCATTTTTGGCAATGAGTATTTATCTGCCATTGGGCTGGATCATCATTGCTAAAGAAGAGATGCTGGTTTCTCTGTTAAACTAAAAAAAGGAATCTGGTGAAGTGCAAACAATAACTTACTGTGATGCATATAAAAATATAGCTTACAACAGTGAAAAATCATTAATTTTGTGCACAAAAAGCAAGTCCTGCTGTTGATTATAACACCAGGTCAAGGGTTCAATCCCCATACAGGTCATTCACTTAAGAGTTGGACTCGATGGTTCTTGTTTGTCCCTTCCAGCTCAGAAAATTCTGTGGTTCTGTAAGTATGACATCTTATGAGACACTCAAGAGTCCTGAAGACTTCTCCATGTGCCCTGATTTTTTTTCACCTTGACCTTCTCCAAAGAGTGAATGGTGCTTGACTGGATGAGTCATCACTGGCTCACTTGATGAACATCTCAAAGTGATGGTATATATAACTGCTTTTAACCTAATAATTTAGCTAGGTTTATGTAGATGTCAACAGACTGCTTGCCGTCTGAATTTAGTTATTAAATTATTATTTTAATAAAGCCTAATTTTTAACTTACAGTACACAAAATTCTGTCCTTAAAAAAAAAAAAAAAGGAGAAAAAAATAATTAAGGCAAGACAAAAAGCATAGCAGCAACAGTCACACAAGGTGATTATTTGGTTTGAGCTTTTTAAAAATTATTTTTATGGGGTACAGGAATGCATTGTTTTTTGTGATTTTCCTTTAGTGGAATGATTGGGGCCATTTGATGTCCTGGAGTCTGGCAGACCTTAGTTCTTGCAGTTTATCATTATGTAAAACCATGTTGCCCAAAACTGTGGGTGGAAATAAATGAAGTTGTGAAACGCAATGAACCAATGACTTTCTCCCAGTTTGAAACACATATGTTTCAGTTTTGTGAATTTGCTAGAAGTTTTTTTTTGCTAAAAGCACTCACATTGAGGGTGCACTAAAAATACCAGAATAGTTGTCTCACACCAACACCTCACTCTGGGGCCTCTTATGCTTCCCCAGAACATGGGACTCCAGTTTCACTGAACATCTTTAGTACCTTTCTCTTCTTCTTAACTGTAACAGTCATTTCTCCTCTTATTTGCAATAACTAATATCCCTATGACAGCCATTGCTTAGATGAGAAGGCAGCACTAGGAAAGCATTTAATGAACATTAATTGCTTCTTAATATGATTTAACTGCTGGCAATAAGAAGGCTAAGCTGGCTCCATGTGACCAGCAGCCCCACAGGCACCTCCACCAGACTCCTTTCGAGATGCAATCCTGCTGACCTGAGGGACAGCAGCCTTTCATGGATGATAACCAAGGCTGCATTTTGCTTTTCCAAATTAGCAGCTAAGTAGGGCTGTAGGAGCTCAGTAACAAAGTCATGATGATACCACCTGGCTGATTAGTGATCTTTTCCTTCTGTGCAAGCCAGCAATTATCAATTCCTGCTGACTTCAGAAGCTAATGGGAATCAGAGGATGGGGGATGCTGCCAAGATGCAGCAGCTTCCAGCTGTGAGGAGGATGGTGAGATGGGGCACGAACTCTTTCCTGTGTGGCACGTTCGGCACCTGTGCCTTTATAATTTCAACCCTCTACCTTACGTTACCTGACACCATCACTTCTGACATGGCAACACCATTAAGAGAAACTTGGTTTTTGAATCCAGCGTTCCTAAATTTGAATTCTGATTCACCATTGATTCTTATCTCACCCTTTAGTAGGGTCACTCAACCTTTCTATTAAGCTGCTGTGCCAGGAAATTAAGACTGGTAACATTTAAAGATACTGTAACAATCAATCAATACATGCTTGTAAACTTGTTAGTAAACAACAAACCCAAGTGCCAAGTCTAATTTAAGCACATATAGTTTATAATCTTCCCATTTTCTTGACAAGAACTTTAATATGACAAAGATTAACCTTCTGATCTCAGAAAAAAAAAAAATCTTTACTGGTATTATAGACTAGCATTGGCAGCAGACCTCCAGCTTGAAATATGATGTCCTCACTGGCATCACTAAATTTCCCATGGATTAGCTGACAGTGATACTTCAGGACTCACAGGAAAACTGTATTGCAGAGGGAAATGACAGTGAAGGCAAAACCCAAATCTTTTTCTGGACTGTAATTCTTAGTCTTCTTTCATTCAGAGCTGGAATTCAATACCACTAGGCTTTTAAGATGAAAGACTTATTGTTTTACATAGGGTATATAATGTGTATTATGAAATAGCTGGTGATATCCACTAACATAAGCAGGAGCCTTCATGTTTTACAGAGGTGATGGGGGATTGATATTTCTAGTATCTGCTGATCAATAAACATACACATATCTTGAAAAGCTTGACTGTTGGCCCCCTGCTTGTTCATGTACAGTGTCAACTGGTTTTATTGGATAGGTCCAAAGCAAGCTTTTGGGAAACGGTGATGTATCACCTTCATGTTCCAGACTGTGACTCACAACAATCTCAAACCAGCAAACCTCTTCAGGACTCCAGAAGTCTTTGCACTGACTTTGTTTCGCTATTAGAACTACCTCACGGTCAAGAAGAAAATTGAACTGTGCTCCCTGGGGGACTGTGCAATGAGCCAGTGAGACACCTGCAACCCCTTGGGACACCAGCCAAATGCTTCTAGCTCCCTCCCACCCACAGCCCTGTTCACTAGCAAGCTAAAGAATGCCCCAAAAACATAATTAGATGTTTCCCTGCATACCCCATCACAATCACAGACGGTGCTGTGCCGATGCTCTGGTGCACTGTAGACATGCTGCCTCTTACTGTCATATCTAACCACTCACATCAGTCCGTGTTCCTTCATTAATATAGTTGCAGCAGAGCTCTTACTTAGAGACTTTCTAGCTGCTTGATGAGCAGCAGTTCCAAGGCTTAAGGAAAGGCTCACAGATACAGGAAGAATCTGCAAAAACAAGGTGTCAGACAGCTCACGTTTGAAAGGCTGCTGTAAGTCACAGCATCTCTTCCACCTAATCTTTTAATAAAGGGGGCCTAGTTATTGGCACCTTGTCACCTTACTAGGTTTCTCATACCAATGCCTGGATTGTGAAAGCAACACTGAATGCACTGTACACATAAGCTTACTACAGAAACATTTCTTTACCAAAACCACAGCCAATCATAGACCTGTAGAATATTTTGGGTTGGAATTGACCTTATAGATCATCTAGTTCCAACCACCCCTTGTGATAAGCAGGGACGCCTTCTACTAGGTCAGATTGATCCAAGCTAGCCTTGAACACTTCCAGGGATGGGGCATCCACGGCTTCTCCAGGAAATCTGTTCCAGTACCTCACCACACTCATAGTAAAAAATACCTTCCTAATACTCCATCTAAGCCTGCCTTCTTTCAGTTTAAAGTCATCCTGCTTGTCCTATCACTACATGCCCTTGTTAAAAAGTCCCTTTCCAGCTTTCTTGGAGGCCCCCTTGAGATGCCACAAGGCTGTAATGAGCCCCTCCACCAAGAGCCTTCTCTAGGCTGAACCACCCCAGCTCTCCCAGCCTGTCTCCACAGCAGAGGGGTTCCATCCCTCAGATCATATTCATGGCCCTCCTCTGAACAGGTCCACATCCTTCTCATGTTGGGGGCCCCAGAGCTGCACCTATTTTTACCTATAATATACGTATTTTTATAACATACCTTTTATAAGACAAAAAACAGGACACGTTGACTATCACTTTTTAATTCAGATAAAGAGCTATTGAAGTAGCAGCGGCTTCACTACACCAGCCAAGGGGCAGGGCTGCCTGCCCTCGCCGGGCAAGCCCCGCACCCTGCTCCCGCCGCCGTCCCGCGCGGCGCCCCTCTCCCCTGTTAAACTTTGGGCAGTTTCGACTCCCTCGCTCCGCCGCCCTCGACAGCGGGAAGCGGCCCGGGAAGGGGCCCGAGCGGCCGCCAGCACAGGCCGCCCGGGTGCCGCCCTCACGCCGGCCCAGCCCGGCCGCCCCCAGCCAGCTCCGGCGGGCCGGGCCCGAGCGGCGGCCGCGGCGGGAGGGGGGGCGATGGCGGCGGCGTACGGCTGCGGGCAAGGGGCGGAGCGCAGAGACCCTGTGGCTGCCATGGCCGCCTCCCCCTCCCCGCAGCCTCCTTTAAATACTATGGGGCGGCCGTAGCTGCGACGGGCGCCGCTGCCGAGCGCACCATGCGGGCTGTCATCGCCTTGGCCGCGGCGCTGGGCAGCCTGCTGCTGGGAGGCTGCCTCCTGCGCCTGGGCGGCCAGCAGCCCCTCCGCGCCAGGTAGGGCGGCCGGGCGGCCTCGCCCGCGGTCCGGAGCCGGCTGGGGAGGGCGGGAGCAGCGGGACGAGCCCCGCGGGGCGCGGCGGAGCCCGGCGCGCTGCCCCCGGCTCGGTCTGGGCTCGGCGCGGGTGCTGGCGGCTCTGAGCGGGTCGTGGGCAGGAGAGCGGCGCCGCTGGCGCCGGGTGATGTTCAATCGCTGGTTCTGACAACTTTGTTTTCCCGTCTCGCTTGCCAGGGGCTGGAAGGAGGAGGCAGGAGTAGCGGCTGTCACGCCGAAAGTGGTGCGAGCCCTCAGGTCTCCCCTGACGCCCCTTCCTCAGACCGAGAACAGGTACGGGCTGGCCGCCCGCAGGTGGGTGCGTGAGGTCGGGTCTACAAAAGCAGAAATTCGCCTTCGCTCCGGTTCATTCTTCCTTTTGTTTCGGCAGCTTTATCAGAGAGAGCGTTAGAGATTATTAGAGCAAATGACACTTTGCTCTAACTATAATGAATTATTTGCTCATGAGCCCTCTTATTGACGGCTGTCACTCTGCCGTTGGTTTCGAGCCCAATAAAATATTGCGTAGAGCAGTTTTGTTAGCCTACGATGCAAAAAGTGCCTGCTGAATGGCGTGTTCCAGGTATCTTTTATTCTTCTTTCCAGGAAGGTGGAGCTGGGTAATATTGTTATTGTAATCTGTATTTAGTTAAAAATACAGATTTATAATTTACAATCCATAGGATGAAGGCAAGACATATGAAGCCTGTTTTGTTTTGGGTTGGCATCATACTTTGTGGGAGCCCATTCACTTGATCCTGTGTCTTGACCTTTTAGATCTGTGTAGATCTTTGCTTTACAGCCTGTTATTTTATACTGTGAAATTTAATATGAAGATATTTCATGAAATCAGCTGTGAAACATATTGTGCCATACATGCAGACTTCAATACTAATGACTATTGTTTTCATGCTCTTGAGTCCTCACACACTGTAGGAAAACTAAGAGTGCAGAAGACAGTGGTGTAATCCACACATGAGATAAATACTGTGTAAGAAGTAATTTTGAAATATTTTTGCTTTCCTTTTTATATGGCCTTATTAACTTTGCAGTTACCATGACTATTATATGTTAATATATATATTACGGTCAAAAACACAATATAAAAATTAGAAAGAATTTAAGAATTGCAGCTTTCACAGAAACTGTGATGTCCTGGTTGTGTTGAAGACAGTGGTGAGAGTACAGTTAACCTTACTGAGGCCACCATCTCACCTAATCAAGTTGAATTTGACAGCCTATGCTTCCCTTAAGTAAATGCAAGTGATGTTACTTGTAGTAATGATTGCAGTGTACCCTAACAGTGCATTTCTTATGTGTTTCTGATGAGAGACTCTTGTGCTCCCTCCCTCAAAATTTAGAACTTTCACAAGCTGTAAGTTTATAGCATCTTTCAAAATTAGAGTGAAAGAAAAGGAACAGAATTCTGCAAATTCCTACCTGGTGTTATGAGCTTCTAGCCTGTTTCTCTTTCCTATTCTTATTTTTTCCCGTTCTGCCTTTTTTCCCCTTCTTTCCCCCTCTTAGTATTGGTTTTGCAGTGTGTGCTGTTCTGCTTTGCTTTTTTTTGGTAGCCATTACTCTGTTCTTCTCTCCACTCTGTTTTGGTTATGTCTGTGGTTTCTCTCTTGCCCATCTCCTCATGCTCTTCCATGCTGGTTTCTGAGATGCATTTCCTTTCACTCACCTTTGTGTGCTATACCATGGAGTTGAATTGACTAGAAATACTGGCAGAGAGCACTTCAGAGAACAGTCTAGCTCTTTCGCATCTGCTGTTAGTACACTCACAACTGGAGCAAAGAGAGAAGAAACAACACTTTGACCAAAGAGGTCAGAAAATCCATGTCATGTTTTTAACCTTTGTAATAGGACAAGTGAGATTGAGATTTTAAATATATATTTTTCCTTATTGTACTTGGAGGATTTTTGGAGGCACCAGTTTGAAGCTAGTTTTGGTCAGCCTGAAATTGTATTTCTTTATGACTAAGTGACTGCAAAAGTGTGTCAAGTAAATAATTCATCAAAGAAAGTTTCAATTTACTCAAGCTCCTGTAACTGTAGTGTCTTTGGAGAGATGTCTTGCCAGCTGAATCCGAGAGTGGATGTGCTTTCTCACCTGAGTGACTATGCTCAGTAAGCTGGCCTGACAGGAGTTTGTGGCTTATGAGAACGGAGAGAGAGCTGCTGGACTGGACCCACCAGGAGCTGTTACTTCATCCAGAGAGCAGCAAGACTGGGCAGGGAGCCATGCTGGAGGGGTTTGATCCAGGCAGCAGCTGGACTGGGCTTGGCTAAGGGCCATGCTGGAGAGGTTTGATCCAGAGAGCATCTGGACTCATTCAGGAGGTTTGGAGCAATCCCTCAGTGATGGAGATGGATGGTCTGGTCAAGAGGAATTAGATCCCAGTGTGCAGTGGGGAACTCTGGTTCTCCTAAACAGCCCTGATCATTTGAACGGCGTTGCCGTGTTATCGACGGCAACGTCCTTTCCCGCATAAGAGGATGCACATGGATGTTTCCAGGAAAGGCAAAAAGAAAAAAAAACTTAGGCAATATCCTTGACCTCTAAGTATAAGTAATCTAGACAATCTTCACAGTCACAAGCTAATCTTTTTTCTTATCATTATTTCCTTTGCTGTTGGAGGCATATTTGTAACTAGACATCTCCCAAAGAATCTCTAAGGCCCTATTATTCTGTTGCCTCGCAGTATTGAAAGCTAATCTGTTCTTTTACTTTGAGTAATTCTTTTAAAAGGATAAAAACTGAAGGATGAAAGGATGAAAAGCAGGGGATTGGATCAGGCTCTCTTAGATATTTAGGCAGCTATTATGTGCAGCAATGTTTAAATATATGGTGACCAGGCACCTGAAGTTTTCTGAAGATGTATGTCATAGTAAATAACCTTGATGATGTGGTTTGTCTCTTACAGGACATTACTTACCCCTTTTTCTTGTGTTAGCTAATTGGAGCAATGTGACCGCCTCTGAAGTGTGACTTGCACATTTAGTCTTGGGCTTATTTCACAGCCTACTGTGCCTCTTAGTAGGGCTCCTTACTGAAAAGAAAGGCCACTGTTGGTAATATATGTCTAGTAGTCCCCTGATTTATTCATGGAATCAGTATCATTTATACTGTAATACTATATTCTCTGGCAAATTCTCCTATCTGTGCCTCATACCGTCCTCTCAATTTTTAAGCTGTAACTGCAAGTACAATTTGTTTTCCTAAGCCAACAGTACAACCAAAAAAAAAGAAGTCTTGCATTTTTCCCCACCTTTAGACCCCTGGTCTTCCTTTCTCCTTTCCTCTTTCCCCAGCTGTGTTTGTGCAGGCATATTTGTTTGTGTAGTGGTTGCATTAATAGTAGACCAGAAGGCTCAGTACTGCTAGTGCTTATCAGGGGAAAATTAAAATAGTAAGAGAAGCTAGGTAGTATTTTCTTTGTTATGAGGCCTGAGGTGTGCTAGGTTTAATTTAGGCAGAAATTCTAGCTCCTATTATACTGCCCAGGAATATGTAGCAGATAAATAATGCCAGCTCCTGCAAGGGAAGTGAAAATAGCACTATTTATGTATACTTTATATAAAAGTAACAAGGCAGCATTACCCTGAAGAACTGGCCACCATTGCTCTGTTACTCTGTGTTGCCAGTTTTAAGGCATTCACTTACTATTTCCCTAGCTTGCTTTCTGTCTTTGCAGGTCCAAGGCAAGCACAGTGTAAAGACCATTGGGGTAATTGAACAGTGGGAGGAAGTGATTGAGGAGCTATGAGTAAACAAGTTAGTATTAATACAGTGTTCCGTAGTGTTGATTTCTCCAATTCCTCTCTCAGCAGCAGCTCTGTATGCAGGCCTAGGAAATAAACAGCTATACTTAATTAACAATGCTACAGAGACCTGTACATTCTGTCTCCTGTCAAAATACTGCAGTCAGAAGGGGAAGAAAAGACAGGCTAATACCACAATTATGGAGTAGCCTAGTATATTGCACAGATAATTTCTTATGGTTTAGATTAGTCAGCAGTGGGAGTTCACTTCACCAATTTTACTGCTCTCTTAATATTTTGCCCCTTCATTCCCAACTGATGCATGCAGGCATATTTTAGGAGCATGCTTTGAACACAAGCCTCATGTGTTAGTTCTGTCTAAAAAAATAGGTGTTCAGTTGAAAGCTGCTGCCAGGACACATTTATGTTCTGACAGTGGTGAAAGGTTTCCCAGACTCTTTCTGTTTACTTGCCCAAGTGAAACTGCTCTGTCATTCTATCATGTGCCCTTGTAACAGGATTTTAGTGTAAGTACCTTATTTTTTCCACTTCACCTACCGTGAGGCTGTGAATGTTGCTTGTCATGTTACCTGTCATGCAGTTTATGGATTTTATAAATAAAAATTATCTGATGTTATACATTACCCTGGTGAATGCACTGGAGGGTCTTTCAAACAATTTAAAGATGCAGTTTGTGTTAAAGACCAGCTTTAGCATTCCTTAGATAAGCAATACCTCTATAGGTACTTGAACAAAGATAGTAGGATCAGTCCCTCTAACAGTTACTGTGATTAATGTTTCAAAACAAATTCTTACTTGTGTAGTTTGATTAAGCCATTTTTATAGTCTATTTCACCAAGACTTTAAATTGTGTATTGCCTTATTAATCAAGGTGTTGTGAACTTTAAAAACTTCACTATATTCTTACCATCTGGCAAATTTAAAATAGTGTCAAAGGCAATACTTAAGAGCATCCTTCCTGGGAAGTATGGATTGTGGGTTTTTTAATAATATTCAACTAACAGATGATGAGGTTCAAATATAAATTAGTCCCTTCAAGGGAGAGATTATGACACAAGATATTCACAATCTGGATAATGCTATTCAATGCCACTTTGGTAGAATGATAAAAATGTCCAATTTTGCATACAGAAGTTATCCTTTTTTAGCTGGAGATGCTCAGGTGATGTTCAGAGCTCTTGTGCTGCTTCAGACAGACAAGGGCAAGAAGCTGTAGAAAGGAGCTGGTTCTGCTGGGTGTGGTCAATAGCCAATGAGTGGGATTTTCCCTTACTTTCAGTGTGGATTTACTGGGGAGGTAAATTTTTTGTTGCTTTCACTGCTACCAGACAGTTCAGTTCTGAGAAATTTTGACTATCTCATCCCACATTCTTTATTTCCACCTCATTTTGAGGGATTTCTAGAGGAGTGGCCTTTCAATCTTCACATTACGATACAACTCACAGCACCAGTTTTCCTTTTTCCATCTGCCTTTTTTTTTTCTTCCCTACCATTCCTCCATCTTATGCCCATCCCATTTTCCTACTCTGACAACTGGGGTTGAGTTTGGTTTTGTTTTTAAAGGGTGTCCCTTTGCTTTCCCTGCCTGTTCCTTGTACCTTTCTGTTCCCCCAGATGCTGTGTTACTTGACATACCTCTCTATCTGGTGACTCCCTGCACTAAGGTTCCCTATTGTCTCAGGACTGAATGCTACAGGAGCAGCAAAAGGACTTTCCATATAGTTTCTGTATTTCTTATTCTAAAGGCAGGTTCAATCCTTGTCTTAAACCATTTTACAGTTTGGGGATCTGCTGTCTTCTTGAGAGCAAGATATAGAATAAAAACATGCTGATAAATATGGCACATGATCTTAATCTACTGTGGATTTATTAAAGTACAGATGGTGTACTTCCTGAGTTCCTAGAATTATCATAGGAAGTATGTGGTCCTCAAGCTGTTCATATATGATTAAAAAAAGCCCTGTTTTTCAGATTTGGTCCAATGAGATTGGCTTTGAGAACATCTAAGCCCTAAGGAAAATACAGCTGAAATTTCCCTGTATCATTAGTTGTATGAGTTCAAGCCAAAAGAATGTTTCTACATCAAGTTCTCATTTAGCTTAATAGTTCATGGAATTGGTTGAATGTAGCCTGATATCTGTGGTGTTAGGCATGTTTTCTGATACCATTGTAGAGGTTGTAGTGCTGCTCTAAGCAGTGAACACTGTCATCCATTAGGTCAGGTAAATTCATTTAGTGGTAAATGTTGCCTTGAAATGAACAGAAATTTAATTTGAGTCTGATGTCCGCACAACTTTTCCATGAATGATGCAGTATAAGTCTGGACTGCCTCTTGTACACCCATTTTTATCTAAATGTGAAAAGATTTCACTCATGTGAAGCTGAGGCCACTCTGACAGTGAAACAAATTCTGAAATTTAACTTTTAATGGAATGAGTCATTGTTTTACAACTCTTGCAAATAAATTGTTTTAATCTTGTACCTTTTGCACCACATAAAGAGCGTTGAATAAATTTTATGTGTAGAAAGCTACAGAAGACACATTTTGGTGATCTATCATGTGGCTGTAAAAGTGATTGTGAGGCTTTAATGACAAAACAGAATAGAGATTTATTTTGTTCTTTCTTTTTTCTTGGACTTTCTCTTTTCTGATTTTTTTCAAGTCTTGAAAGTGAGTGCATAAAAACCAATTACGTATTAAAAATGAGGCAACTTGCTTGCATTGATCTTAAGAATTTAAAAGGACTAAAAGTCTATGGAATAAAGCTTGTATTTGAGAGAATATTTATTCACTACCCTACAGATCTCGGGACATAAATTAATAGGAAGCTGTAAGGACTTGTAATGGTTGTGTGCACAGAGTTGTGAAAGAACGTTGGTGCTCTGCCGCTAACGCACCTCGCAGGGAGCCGATCAAACCTAAGTGCCTGCTCTGACCTGGTCATCTTGGCAGCCTTCACTTGTTAGACAGGGTCTCTTCTGGCCAGCTGTGGCTCAGGAGGCCTGGGGCCACTTCTCAAATCAGCATCCAACATCTTAGTGTTTAGTTATAAAGAAGGGCTTATTTGCACAGTAACATGCACTTGGCTTATACCAATAGTGGGGTGTTTTTTGGTTTTTGTGGATTTGCTTGGTTTGGTTTTTTTCTTCTTTTTTTTTTTTTTTTTTTTTTTTTTCTTTAAGATGCTGTTTAGGCAGCTAAACTTTTGCCTATAGCCATTTCTCTAATTCAAGCTGCAGCTGCAGAATAATCATTTGAGGTTACTGAGTTACAGAAGCAAGAGAGAAGAAGCAGCATGTGGTGCTAACTAAATTTGTTTGAGAACTGGAAAGGGCCTACCTGGCTGTTCGGCATAGACAGAACCATTTGGACCAAGCTGCAATAAACCTGTGTACATAAATTTTGTAGGCAGAATATTTGCTAGCACTTGCTATGTGAGATCGGCAGAATTTTTAGCTCTGAACTGTGTGCTCTGAGAGCCTTCTGCAATTTGTATCTCACTCCTTGAGAAAAAATGAGAAAAAGAGCTGTATTCAAAGCTCTGAGTAGGCAGTGCCAGCTTTTACTTTCTATTGATGTCACTGCAGAACTGAAAGGATAGAGGTTTATGTTGTGTTGTCTTACTGTTGTCCTCAACAAGGGGCACACATACTGGTTATTTCCTCAAGGGCACTGAGTGTATACTGGGAAGAATTTCTTGGTGGTGGGAGGAAAGGGAGAGGGCTGTTCTGTCTCCTCTGTAGCCTACATCCTGTGGGAATTGCTACTAGGGCTGGCTGAGACTCTAGAAAATTCATGGGAGACGGAAAGAAAAAGAAAGGTGGTTCTTTGCTTCCCTGTCAGCTATGACCATGAGAGTCAGTTCAATAGCAAAATAAACAAGCATTTATTCTTCTCTTCTTCAGTCAGTCTTCTCATTTGAAGTGTTTAAGAAGAGAAGGCTTGGGAAGGACCTTATAGATACCTGAAGGGAGGGTGCAAAAGAGTTTGGAGCCAAGTTCTGCTTAGTGGTGCTCAGCGATTGAACAGAGGCAGTAAGCACCAACTAAACCACACGTTTCCTCTTGTAGGAGAAGGGAATACAGATGACCTTGCCCCTGATAAGTAACAGCTGTGTTAATTACCCAATTCAGCCTAGCCCCTGATGAGTCACAGCTTTATCCAATAAAGATAAGTATGATAAAAGGGAGTGGGTTAGCTGGTGAGGGGAGATAATGATAAAGAAGGCTCCTGAGGAGAGAGAAACATTGCTATGGGGTCAGTCTGGGCCTGTAGTTAGATAGAGCCTGTTGTTGGAGCATGCAGTCATAGTCTGGCTGGGTAAAAGCCTGCAGTCAGAGTCTGCAAACTGATACCTGCAGTCATGGTTTAGCAGGAAATAACCAGCAATCAGAGGCTGCAAGGGGAACCTACAGCAGGAGCTTGCTGCAGCCAGTCAGTGAATGGTTGGAGTTGGGATGGCTGAGCTGTAAAGAGGAATAAACCAGGACCTTTTTCATGCAGTGATAAGCAAGGAGTCTGTGCCTAGGCTCATTTCTACTCTCTAACAAGAGGGCTGCTGCAACACCCTCTGACCATCAGGCATCACCTTTTCATGGTAAGGGTGACTGAACATGGGCACAGGCTGCTCAGGTAGATTATGGACTCTCTATGCTTGGACATATTCAAAAGCATCTGGGCACAGTCCTTGCTCACCCTCTCTAGGTGTCCCTGCCTGAGCTGGGAGTTTGGACTAGATGGCCTCTAGAAATGCCTTCCAACTTCAGCTGTTCTGTAGCTTGAAATGGTGTCTTTCTCAAGCAAGGTCTTCAAAATCAGCTTGTCAGAATCTTGTTGCTATGGGGCTCCATGTTGCAGCAGGTGAATGCAATGGAGTTTTGGTCCTTGTCAGTAAAAGCAGTGATGCTTCAGAAGCACAGTGAAGAATCAGGAAAGCCCTTTCTCTTTGTGTGTGAGTGCCTCTGTACAGAGGTGTTTTAGTTGTTCTCTAAGAACAGCACACAGTGTCTCTGTCTTCTGTGTTTCTACTTCTGGTTTGGACAAAAAGGCTGCAATGTCCAAGGGCTCTGTAAGTAGTGGAAATCAGTGGAAAGAAATAAAATGGAGGGGGAGGTGGCAGGGAGGAATAGGGTGGGTGCAGGGAAAATAATGGCAAAGGAAAAATCTTTATAAATAAATGGCAGTCCACAGAGCAGAAGGCTGATGCTAGAAGAGGTGATTGTATGAGGTTGGACCTAGATACAGGATGAACTGAGGTGAATGGAATAAGACCTTGGAATCTCAGTCATTCACTAATTTACATCTCAATCTCCTACAAGGGCTGCCTTGAGCAAGAGGACCACACAGGAGTTTGGTGAAAATAAGACAGGAATTAAAGATTGTTATCTGGCACTTGTCTTGGTTCCTTTTACAAATATTTGTTCTTTCTGTGCAAATAAAGAATAAACAAGGCAGGAAGTATTATGCTTGAGTCAGTAAGTTAAGGTCAAAGTACAAAGATCCACTTCACCTGTGGTGTTTCCTGTATATATTGTATTTACTCTGAATATTGTATTTCATCAACAATTTTAGGAAATCCCATCTGCTAAATATTTTACTAGTAAATATTTTAAATATCTTCAAAGCTTAATGCTAAAGGGGCTTTCCATTTAATTTTTTTAAATTACATGTGCTGATTACAGTGTAAAATGGAAAATACAATTCAGACTATGAAATAGGATTATTTTAAAGAATCAAATATTTTATAATGACTAGCAGCAAACTCTCTTTTAGTAACAGGAGCTTCACAATAGAAGTCCATAGGATTTGTTTGGTAATGTTTTCAGCTAAATCAACTGTTATTAATCTTATTGTCATAGCAAAGTAAATGTGACAACATTGGTAGAATGTGTTCTCTCTTTTAAAGTTTACTGCTTTTTCTCCTCCTGCTCCCTTTTAACAGAACAACTCTTAATAAAAATGGAATTTACCAGTTTGAACAGGCTTCAAAATGTAAGGCAATTCAGGACAACATTTTGTCATCATCTATCAAGAAGAAAAGGTAGGTGTTTGCTGTCCTTTCTGCTTTGTTTGTTTTAAATAAAAGGGTAAAAGATTGTCCTTTTTTACATAATTCTTGGTTTATTAATGTGGAGCTATGCAACAGAAAACTGAATTTGTTCAACCAATGTTTGCTGCATTTTCTTTTACGTGGATAAGATTTGAGGTGGGATTTTAACTATTTTAGATTCACAATACAAGACTTATTCTTGTCAATTAGCAACACTATGTTCCAAGTTACTCACAAAAATATTGAGTGAACGTGTGGGCTATAATTTTGTTTTTGAATGTCTTTTCCCTGTGTGGTGGACATTCCTCCTCGTTATGAGCCACTTTAGTTAATGATTCTGTTCAGCATGGTTCACTGGAGTAAGTTTGGAAATGTGCTGGTATAAAGACTTGCTGATTAGTCTCATGATTTCATTATGGTAATGAGTCCACAGGAAACTAAGTCTCATTTTAGACACATTGGAAAAACCACCCCAGATTAATTTTGGGTTTCAGCTTGCTGTTCTGTATTGTTCTGGCACGGAGAAAAATCCAGCTTTGATATCAGTCCTGCTCAAATTCCTTGTCACTTTCCAAAGTGAAAAGGGGAGAAGTAGCCATTGTTTTTGACATGTAACATCTTTTCCTATATGGATGCACCAATAAATAAAACATTGTAAGTTAGAAAGACTTCCCATTAGGGCTGAGTTGCAGTTTAAAATGGATGGTGCTGTCTTTAAAATTGGAAGCTTCACTCTCCACTCCTCTCCATTTGGGAAGAGAAATGGAATAAGAAGTAAAAGGTGAGCTAAAAATAATTATATGCCTTTCCCTATTCAAAGTACTGGACAAGTCAAATTTTTCCTTAGTGCCAAAACAACATTAAATGATGATTTGAAAACTTACTCTGTCTTTTCTGCCCCCTGCTCACTTTTTTATTGCATTTAAAGATCTTTCACCTCTTAAGTCATCGCATTTCTGGCATTTTGTCTTTGCTCTCATTACTTCTTTATTTCTTCCTTTTTTTTCCCTTCTTTACAACCTCTTCTCCCATCTCCCATCAACATTCCACCTCTTTTTTGCAAAACTATCATGGAAGTTTTTATTATTTTGAAAAGTGCTAGACCACTATCCACTGTGTTACCAATGCACTGATCGTGAGAGCTGAAACATAGATTGGCAGAGGTCAGAGAATGCAGTTGACTGAAAATTTGAGTGATTAACACCAAGGGAAGGAACAGCAATCACTGTATTGCTTTCAAAATCCACTTAGAGCAATATAAATGTTGTTTATCCCACATATTGCAAAGTTTGAGTCTTTGGAGGTGGGCTCTTCATATTGAGAAGGTTTTGGAGCTGAGTTACAGAAGAAACTTTACAAAGTATCAGACCTTTATTCTGTGTTAAAGAGAAAGGGGCTCTACCATATAATGAGGCAGAAGATGAATTGGGCAGGTAGGAAGAGAAACAGATGCTTGAGAAGAAGGAGCAAGGGATTGCATTTTGCCATGAATATTGCAGCTATTGGCCTTCATATTGACCTTACTGAGAGGAGCTGCAGGGATTTTGTTGCTTTTTCAAGGTGTGATCCATGGCATATCCCCGTGATATATTAATGCTTTATATTGCAGTTCTAGACTTCCAGGGACATTCTGGACAGTCCTGCCTCATAAGTGGGAAGAAAGAGGAAAAAAATTACTACTTTAAAGCTTATCAAATAATTTGATAGTAAAAAATGCTATGTAAGTGGGAAGTTATTATTATAGCAAGTATGTGGTGGTGGTGACAAAGAGCCTGAAATGCTGAGTTTTGCTAGCAGTTTTCCATTTTTATTCTAGAGCAAGCCCTGTGTACAGTCTCCTGAGGGATTATAAAACTGATATTATTTTAGGTAGTAATAAAGTGTCGAGAAGCAAAACACATCCTCCTCTTATTTTGCATTTCATGCCAGTTTTTTGTTTCTGTCTTGAATGTAAACTTTTTCTTGAAAGTAAAATGTATCCTTTTTTTCACTTCTATTGCTCAATCTTCCTTCTAATTCAAATACCTTTTTTACAAGTTGGTATTTAGTTTTAGCAAATAACCAGTGAGACTGCATCTCTGTTCTAACATTTTACCTGTTGTCTCCAGCATTTTGCCCTTGCTGTTGTCCTTTAAATATCTGCCAAAAGTTAGAAGATACTAATACTTTGTCAGTGCTTTGAATGTGCATAGTAATTCCACCTTAGCCACTGCAGTAAACACAGAAGGTGGCTGCTTACCTGACAAATACTGTGGGGAAAAAAAAAAAAAAAGCCTTGCAGGTGTTGTTTCAGTCAGGCTCATTTAGTATAAGTGAGTTTCCTAGGACAGCAAATTATTATAGTGGTTGTGGTGCAGGTGACAGACAAAACCATGACAAAACAGAACATGTTTCATTCATTCACTCAGCACTGTAATTATTGTGTTGTCCAAGTATTTTTATAGCTCAATTTACCTGAGCTTTTTTAAGCTTAATAATAAAACCCTTTTAGCATCAGTGAATATGTGCTCTAGGCTCCTGGGTGTCAGTGGAAATATATGTAATGTGCCAGCTCTTTAAAATGGAACAGTGGAGAAGATGACTTTCTGGGTTACAGCAGAGTCACAAAATGATTCCCTGATAACCTGAACTCTTTCCTTTGTAGAAGTGAGTCCCCAGGCCTCCTTTAGAGCAGGAAATGCTAAAATTGGCTTTCTGAGAGGAAAACCAGGCTTTCTGAGCTGTAAACCCAGCTGCAGCAAATCCCAGAGCTTCATGTTGAGTCTTTAAAAAATTATTTCCAGGAATAATAATACTGTCTGTATTGGAGTTCATTTCATAGGAGCCTTTTATTGGTGTGAGCAGATGCCTTGCAGAGCTGCCACAGTTGGGAGCTCCTGTCCCCCAGGACAGCATGCTGGGATGTCTGTGCTGCCTGTGGCACTGTGACAGCTGGTAAAGACAAGTTCTGACAGACCAGAGTGTCTTTGTAAGTCACAAGAAGAGCTAAACTGGATGCATAAGGCAAGCAGAGGTGGTGTTCTCACTTGTAAAGACCTGGAAATGGTGCTTTTCTAGATGCTCTGAGCTTGGATACCTCCAAGCAAGATTAATTCCATCCAGTAGAGACAGCTGTGGAGAGGCTGCAGTGTTCTTGCTTTGTAATTGGTGTTTTTGTCCTAAGTGCATTTTCTGTTCCAAGCATGAGAAGGCCCTTAGAGTTTGTGACAGTGAGAGGCTGTTTCCTCTGAGGTCTCAGAACTAGCACCATGGATGATGCTTTCATTCTTCTCCCTACCAAATGTTTCCCTGTACCTTGCTAATAGCTTGTCAGTCCATGCAATTTTTTTCTGAATAGACAGTCATTTTTTGTTTTGTTTCTGACTCTGATCTTCATCTTATTAATGTCTTTAGGCTAGAATTTGCTTCTTCCACTTGTTTTTTTTCTGGATAAGGATAGCCTAATTAACTCTTCATGGTCAGTGATCCTGCTAATTTCTGGAACTTTTTTGTAAGTCCAAGCATCTAAGAGTAATTTCTTGCTTAGAGTAAGGAATGAAACCAGGCCAGTTATTCAACATCAGAATAGGCTTTTTCAGTCTTGTGCTTTTACCTCACCTTCACCCCACAAACACTCCCTGCCCTGTGCTGCTACTGACACTTGTCTGACCCCATGGTGACTCAATTTGGCTATCAGCATCAGCAGCAAGGTAGTTCCATTTTTTTTCTGGCTGTAGTTCCAGGGCTGATAACTACCAGCAGACAGCTGCCAAAATAGGAGGGCCTTGACCCCTGTTTGTCCATCATTCTTTGTTTATCCTGGCAGTGGTGTTAGATGAAATATTTCTTACCTGGCTTAACACAATAAGGAAGAAGAAAATGTATATGCATATCATTTTCCTTCTGGATTATTTTATTGCCCTGGAAGTAAAAGTGGCCTATGAAGGCATTTGCAAGTACAAAACCTGGCAAAAGAAAAACAGGTGGAGTCAGATAGGTACCCATAGTGACACAAGGGAGTTGAACTGGAAGGAGGAAGAAGGTACTGCACCTGGTCAGATTAGCTACACTTGCAATAAAACCAGTGTTTTTCTTTTCCTGCTCCTGCTGATTGAGTTCTTTTGAGTTGTGAAGGGCTCAGTAGAATCAGTTTTGTCATATGCTTCTAGTTCCATTGAGAGTTAGCTAAGCGTGGAGGGTGAAAATTGGATGTGTTGTCGCAGGTGCAGACTTGAGCCAGTGACCACTTTTAATGCAGCATTCCTCTTAAAATTATGATTTATTTTTTTATGTGGAAATTGTACATGATTCTACTTGGGGTAGGATAAGTGAGTTACCTTTAGCAATTCCAGTACTTTTAGGAAGAAAATTATCTGTTTATTTCAAATGTGGAGCAGAGAGAAGGAAGCTTTCACATAATTGATGTCTGCTGCTGCAACTACCAGTGTTTTTATATTTTGCTTTTTATCAATTCTCACACTCCACTTGAAAACAAGTGACATTTCTTGCCATCCCAACTTTTGTAACGCTGTTCAAATTAGACAATTCTACATGACAGCTTGAATAAACTCATGATCCTTTGGGTCACCACCAAGCTATTTTTGTTAAAATAAAACAAGTTGGATCTTGTATGGAAACTTGAGTCCCATAAAATTGTAGTCGTGGCTTCCATACCGTCCTTTCTTCCTATTCCCCTAGTTGTTAGAAATCTGTTACTGGTTTTTAAAAACCAATATTGTGATCCAGGCACAAATGGGAGAAGTAGTAACACTGAACATGAAAGCAAAAAAAAAGTCTTCATTCTTTTGATTTGCATGTTACAAAGTATTTCGCCCATGAACAAATTTAAATCTCTTGAATGGATTTTCAAGAGCAGAGAGATCTTTTGTTATATGTAGCAACGTAACCGAAGTTCTGGATCATGTAAAATAGCAGATTTTTTTTTTTTTTTTTAGAGGCAGTTTAAAGGAAAACTTAAATCTGTAAATATTGGCCTATTGTCTTTAGATGACTGAGCTTTTGAACTCTATAAAGTAAATGAAAGAAAAGGTATAAGAAGTGTTGTGTTTCATCTTGGCCTGTAAGAGCAACTTTTCAAAACACTTTTAAGGTTTAAACTACCAAGTACAAGAGAATTATCTATATTATTTTGGAATTTTACACTTGAGATGATTTCTAGTAACTTCAAAATATTTATGGTCAGTTATGTAAGTTTGAAACAAGTGTACTTTTAAAAGTTTCTGAAATTCATTAGGACACCACTGCTAAGAAGGGATGTTTAATAGGTCATGCTAGTTAAATGAGGGTAGTGCTGTTACAAATTACAAAAATAAATTAGGTCATGGAGTTCTAAAAGCAGTCTATTATATATTCACCATGCACATTATTATTAATAAATGCATAATTTGAATGTTTTTATACTGTTTCTAAATATACATTCATATATATTCTAGTGTTTGATGTTGTTTCCTTTTTTAGATACTCAGAAGATTATTATCTTCACATAGTCCAAAAACTGCAGAACTGCACCTGGGTAAGGAAACCAGAAGAATCTATAAAATTCAGGTAATTTTCATTGTCTCATTTAGAAAAACTGTTTCCCCTAGATTTTTCTAACAAGCCATAAGTTTAAATATTCCCTTTTAAACAGGTAATCTTGTATTGCTTGTAGTCACTTCTATGAATTTTTTGATTCTGGTGCTCTTCTTGTTTGTTGGCATTTAACTGTGCAAACTGAGTAGAATAAAAGAACTACAGAAGTAATTTCATCTATCTTTGTTAGCATGAGTAGTAAACTAACTTAAGTAGAATGAATTAAAATACTCCTGGCATAAACCCTACAGGGTTAGAAAAGTACTGCTAATGTTATTTTGTCCATCTGAGCATTCACTCTGATAAAAGGCTGTAATAAAGCAGCGTGTTCCTTTCCCAAGACTCTTGCCTGTATTACAGAAGTGCCCAAGGCACTCATTAGGTTTGTCACTGCATGTCATGGCCCCTGAGCATGACAGCACGTGATTCCATCTGTCCTTGCTTGGGATGGCGCAGAAGGACATGCTCAGTAGGGATGGTGAGCTCTGGAAAGCCTAAACTCTCATTTGGAAATCAAGCTGGTTTTAAAGAACAGCTTCACTGTGCCATCCCTGTTTTCTCCAGGGGGAAAAAAAAAACTCTCTTGAATTACATTTTTACATGGATCAGAATTAAAGATCCTGTCATGATTGTTAAAAATAAAGTGACCTATCTTCCAACTCTTTGGTGTTAACTAGCATTGAGAGCTTAATATCCACATGCTCAGCATCATCCCTTTGGAAGAAGTGCTTGTGGGCGGGGGCAGGGTAAAGGGTTTTGTGCAAGATAAATTTCTCTGTATCACAACTGACTAATGGTGTTTCCCAAAGCTGAGGTAGGAGTTAAAGCTTTGCATTCCCTCAGGCAGGCCTTAGCTGTGCACAGAGCTATCTAGCATGATAAAGAGCTGTAAAGCAGCCCATTCCATTTCAGAACAGGCAAGAGTGTCTTGCACAGAGTTGACAGGAGATGAAGGTGCTCTCACCTGCTCCTCACCCTGCTTCATTTGGGCTTTTTGTTTTCCAATCTATTTTCTTTTTGTCTTCTCTTCCTTCCAAATGGACCAGCCACCATCTACCAGCATTTGCTAGTGCTTTACTGGGTGTTTGAATCAGTAGCACAGTAGCCTCTTCTTGGTCCAGCCTGACTTCTTCATTTATTGCTTATACAATCTGCCCCCTGCCAGGCCAGCTTCTACATATTCTAGGCCTAAGGGAATCAAACATCCAAAACATCATATAAGACTGGACTTTAAGTGCAGGATGCTTACTGTTCCTCATGCTGTGTTTGGCTTCCAGCAAAGAGTGTGTGTCATAAGTAGTCAAGGTGGGTTATGCAACCAATGATCAAACTGGAAAAGTTCAAAAGACAAAACTGTGGGATGCACGAAGCCACCAAAAAAGTGTGGACTCTATGTACATTGAGGTGATCTTACTAGCTTTAATTTAGCTCAAATAAGAAGCAGAAAACTGTCTTTTAAAATCCATGGTTCAGTACAGGCTGGACAAACTTGTTACTGAAGTAACATTCAAGGGATGTACTGTTATGGTTTCCTTGGTTTTTAGCATCCAAACTAGCTGGAGTATTAGCTAGTTAATATGTACCCATGCATAACCCATGCTGCAATTCTGATGACAGTATTCTGCTCCTGAAATTTGAGCTGATTCGATGTCATCAAAGATTTCCATTGATATGACTAAGGACTGGTGCTTTGGTGTAGGGCGTTGTGAATGATTATTTTACGAAAGATGGGTGCTTTTGCATTAGTCTTGTCTTTCGTTTTTCATTCTCAGTCTTCTGTATTGTTTTTTGGAAATAGGATATTAAAATTTTACTGTTGTTCTTAATCCATGACCATACTGGAAATTTTCAAGGCTCTTAGAAGTTGGTCAATACAGTCTTTAAAAAAAAAAATAAATTAAAAAACCCCAAATTTTATATAAAATTTGCTGGCTAAATCTCCATGCTTACAGCACTCCCAGACTTATTTGTCAGACTTAAGCCTGCAATTAGCTTTGGAAGGGCACTTCAGCTGAGAAATGGTGCATTAACGGAGCTATGGGGGAGAAAAAGTTTCTAGAGTTGTAGTGAAATAAATGAATTAATAATCCCTGGGCAGTAGATCTCTTCCTTTTTCTGACTTAGCCTGGTGTCAGTAATAGCTGTGTAATACAAATATAATATAGTCTGAAAATCTCATTAGGTAGGCAGATAAACACACCCATTTGCAGAAGAGGAAATTAATCTCTGAGGAGTTGTGCAGCAGAAATTGGTTATTACAGGCAGCCACCTTCAGCAGGAGAAACTTGAAGCTGCCTGTGTCCCATTATTCACCTGCCAGTGCCACCAGAAGTTTGCCTGCTGACAAGACTGCAGAGAAGCTGCTTGACTTCTTTTCCTGTTTGTCCATCTGTTAAATGGAGTGAATGCTTAGATGATTCTCAGGCACAGTGTCAATTTTATGACATCTCTCTATTATCCTCAAGTTCTAAAGAACAGGCATGCATATTTATAAGGGATTTAATGTCTTATGCTTCAGGGCATAAACTAACCTCTAATTAATAAGGTTCAAGAGCAGCTTCTCCTGGGTAGTTGATTTTTCAGAGAAGCTTTCCTGTGTTTTCCTTTGCAGCTTTTGCTGTTGGTTTCTGTTGTGCTGCTAGTGAAGTGAAGGAATATGTGATCTAAGCCAGTAACTCCTGTTCCTAGAAGACAGCACTGTGTGCCAAGGAGCACACATCCGTTCTCGTTGTAAGCCACTCTCCCGGCAGATACAGGCCAAATAAAAGAATATAAATTAGAAGTGCAATTCAGGAAAGAAATACTTGTCTTTTTTATTTGGCAAAAGGGTTATAGCTGACAGCTGTGTCTGGCACAAACTACAGTGTTTTTGCCAACTCGCTGTTGGATAGCAGAGCGCAGGACTCCAGGCTGATCCTCTGCTACCTGGTTCAGCTTTGTCATGCTGTGCAAAACGTGTCCCTTTGTTGTCAGAGAGCTGCCCTTTCCCAAATGTCTCCCTCTAAAGCTGCTCTGCTGTGCAGGCTCACATGCTCTTGCCCAGGTTGCTGTCTGGCAGTGCTCACTGATTCTTGACAGCTATGTGATGTTTACATGTGCATTTCTCAAAATCAAGAACGACCAGGAAGCAAATACAAGCCACGATCTCTTTAATACCTCCCATATCCACAGTCACTCTTTTGTGGTTGACTTTTGTCTAGACTGTCAGAGAACCAATCTCCTGGCATTTCACTTATTTTAGTGTCTGTAATGGTGACATCAGCATTGCCAGATATAGGCTGTCCTCAGAGGAGCAAGTGCAAGCATTTGGTTCATTGCTCTTTAAATCTAGTTAAGATTTATTGTGCCCCACAGTCAGTCATTTTTAAAAGAGTGGTGTAAGCAGCATCCTGCTAACAGTGATTTTTGGGAGTCTTCTCCAATATTTACTGCTAGGGACATATAGAAAACTATATGTTATATGACTTTTCCTTAATAAAATTCATCTTCTCTTGACCTTTTAAAAGTTTTTTTTGTTCCTTATGGCTCTTCAAGCATCTAGCATCTCTGCATTAAGCCTTTGTTTCTAAGCCCACCTGAATTCTTCCTCCCTTTTCAGATTTACATCAGCTCTAACTTGTTTTGGACAGAATAAGTCCTTGGATTTCTTGTCTGTAAGAGAGAAACTTGGTACAAACTTGGAAAAGTAGGGGAAAATAATCTCACAGCTGCTGGAAGGGTTATCCTTAAAGCTCTAGAAAAAGAAGCTGTGCTGGGTAGCTTCCTCTGCAAAGGATCTCTAGCTACAGTCAGCAGAGTATCAAGTTCCCTAGGTAACCTGAATATTAATTATTATATTAGTATTCTTCAAAGGTTTTCCACTTTAAAGAAATACTTCATTATTGCAACAAATTACACAGCCCATTTAAGTGCAAGCTGGAATTGTTTTTTACACCTCCACATTTCTCTGCTTTGCAGACTTTTAAGCTTGATTTATTCTCATTTGGGCTATAAACCAATGTTATCAAATAATCTGCAGGTTTTCAAAATAGTTCAACTCCAGTTTTTGCAGAAAGCTACAAAATAGTTAAAACAGGCCTCAAAATTATGGGAGAGGCTGAGCAGATGCTGTTTCAGAGGAACCTTTGAACATTGTATTTCTGGGCCATCTGACTGAGCTTGAAGCCTGTCAAAGCAGTGCAGCAGCACTTCAGGAGTGGCATCACACTGGAATAGTGACCTGTGGCTACTGGGCCCTCTCCCCATGGAAAGGCCATTCCAGACAAGCCTTATTTATATCTCATAATGAAGGGAGAATGAAAATTCCTAGGTTTAAAACCCAGTTTTAAAATTCCTAATGTTACACTGCAGTTTAGCTGACAGAATGTTGCCCCCAACCAATTTTTTTTCCTTTTTGAAAGGAACATTACTACTTTAAAAAACATAAACTCTTAAAAATAAGAGTTAAAAGATCAACCATTTTCCTAGTCCTGTTATTTTCCCCCTTCCTTTTTTATTCCACTTGACCTCTATTACCCTTTTTCCACTTTAATATCTCTTCTCAAAAGTGTGTATTAAACATTCCTGCAGATTATAGAATATCACTTCTTGAAGAGATTAGTTTTGTTGCAAGCTACACTCTAACCCATAGAACAGTATTGCTTATCATATCTGTGTACTGCAATGAACCCCAGCTGAAACACAAATAAAACACACTGCAAGGTCAATTTATGCTTATATAAGCTCACACCACTGCATAATCAATAGCTTTTCTAACACTAAACAGATCAATATTTCTGCTCTAATCTCTGAAATCTTCCAGTTTACATGAAAGTACACAGAACTGAGACTGCAGAGTGATTAAGAGTACATTTGCTGCACAGATTTCATAGATGACATGTAAAATAATGAGTATATATTCAAAGACATATTTCTGGAGAAAAAAGAGAGTGGACAGATAGTAATCAGTGACAGTTTGAAGAAATCCTTGAATCTTTTAATTGGTCTACAGACTATTATATACTTTCCTAAAGGATAGAGGATTCCTATAAAGAGAATCTAATTTTGGATCATTCTGAGCTAATTATGTCTTCATGGCATACTCTTTAAATAGTCTTTGGTTTGAAAATTTTATTACACTTTTTACATATTCAGCCTTGATTTCAGATTCAACCCTTTTGGCTTTCTTTATCTTAGACATTTATGATGTTACTTCATTTATAGGCAATTCAAGGGCTGTCAGTGGAGCATTCCCCTTCAGCATATTCTGTTTCAGATATCAGATTTAACCACTTTTTTCTTAAAGTTTGGAATATGTCATAATATACCTCATTGCACTTTGATTGACACATTGACTTGGATTGACAAGAGCCTGGAGAACCCTGTATCATTGTCTAGGGCCTCTGTGCAGTATACTAAGTACTTGCTTGTTATAAAATACAGCAATGAACATAGATAAAAAGTAGTCTTTCTGCTTGTAGTTGTGCCCTTGAAATTTTGCTGTTATGTAGTGGAATTTTTTGTGGGTTCTTCTACTTCCACAACAGTCTCTGCAGTATGAAACCTCAAAGTCTGTGATGCCTTCACATGTACAGCACAATAACTCACATGAACTAGTGATTACAAATATCCAAGTTAGGTAAACTATTAAAACAAACTTAACAAACTTTTGTGTTTGCTTATTAAGCAAACACAAAACTTTTTCTGGTTTGTAGTAATCCACAGATTTTTGTGTCTTGAATGCTTTGCTCTTTGTTCAAATGACCTTACCAGCTGTGCTGGGAAGTCCACTTAGCTCACAGGAGTTACAGTTTTAAATATTTGCTAGTTTTAATTTGTTTGGCTCTCTTTTATGTGATATTTTTGTGTCTAGGGTAACTGAAAATCTGCAAGGAGATAGTCTATGTAAGCATTGCTGGTGTCAATAATGTACAGGTGCTTTATAACGAAACTGATGACACTGGTTTTGCAAACATTCACTTTATAGATGTTTGTAAATGGTGACTTAAAATCAAACAGATTTATGTCATTATTGAAAAAAAGTTTGTTCTGATCACTATTAAAATACTTCAGTTGTTGAAATTTTGTACCTTGCCTAGGCAACCTCTTTCAGTGTGTTTCCTAATACTGAACTTAAGCTGTCTTTAGAGCAAATTTAAATTTTTTTCCTTACCCTTCCCACCATGGCCTTAAAGGATAGTTGGGCATCTACTATTTTCAATGTTTTGAATATTTTGACACTTCTGCTTCTCCCAGCCCAGTTTAGTCCAATGCATAACAACAGCAGTGAAATATTCCACACTGTGCTCAGCAATGACAAATGCCCTCAGGCCACAGATCCACAGGCACTGGTGTCATGCTGAAGCATTTTCAATGGAAAAAAGTTTGGAAGAGTGGCAAGTTTTTAGACTGCAGAAGCTTTTTAGACAAAGACAAATTTTACACTCATTATAGATTTTTCCCATATCACTCAGAGTAAGGGCAGTGCTGGCTTTTGAACAAGCTGGGAGAGTCTGCTAAACCTTCAATAACCATTGATTGTTTTAGCCCTTGTGGTAGGTTCACACTGTGTTGTTGAGATGTTTGCAGCACCTTCAGGATGTGTGCACACTATGACTTGTCAGCAGGCAAATGCAGCCTGTTCAGAAGACCAGAATCAGCTAAAATGCATAAGTTCATACTAGCACGGAACCAAGGTAGCTAATTTTTCAGCTATTTTGGCTACAGAGCAACTGCAGGTGCTGCAAAGAAACTATATCAGCATATTTGGAATATGTGTATTCCACTAAATACAGTGGACTGTCCATATGGAGTGTTTGTTATGCAGAAAAGTTTGGAAACGTGTAATCAAGGCAACAGCCCTCTGTTATTGCCAACAGTTCAGCATGGAAAAACTGCATAGCAGTTGGAAAATAACATTATTTGGCTTGTCTCACAAGCCAAAACAGTTCTGGTAACTTGCTTCAAGAAATCATGGTTTTCACAGGGTCTCAGCAGCCATGAAACTGAAGATGCCATAGGTTCAAAATTCTGTACCTGATGAACAATATAAACTTGGATCCTGCATCCTTCAGCCACAAAGGAAAAAAAAAATCAGTGAAAGTGTTATGCTGAGCAAGAAAAAACATTCTTCAGTGTAACTATTTATGACTCTGTGTGTTCTAATGTGATTAAAACTTCCCAGACAAATGCAGCACACTCCTCTCCTTGGGTTGTTGACTAAGATTATCGTGACTGGACTTAGTCCTATGAGATACGTCCTACCAGTCAAAATGGTGTAGTCTTTCTCCAGGTTCTGATTTTGTTCCTCATTTATTACAAGTGACTGTTCCAGATAATGCAATCAACTCCCTTTCTGCTTATCTTGGCATAAGAAATATCTGTGTTTGGAGTTATGCCTCAGGATTTAAAAATAACTCTTAGATATCACTCAGCTTCCAAATCCCTGCGGGAGAAATGTTGGAGGAAAAGGCTTCTCCAAATAAGAAACTGTCAGTAATAACCTCTGCTACAGTGGAGATATTTTCCAAAACTAGTGCCCTACAAAACTTGGGTACTTTGACTCAAGCATCACCTTCAATATGGTCTTGTCATGCCATGCCTGGATCAAAACACCCTTTGTTTTGGGCAGCCCCTCAGTCTCTGTTAAAAGCTGGAACTTAAACTTCTGTACTGTAAGCTACATTTATGTACTGAAAGGTAGGAGATGGATGCTCAGCTGGTGTAGCAGCATCCTGACTTCCAAGAGTGGCTTCCATATCTCAGGGTTTTCTCCCAGCCAGAACAGACAATGTGAATCTCTTTCTAGTCAATTTAAAAGAAAATTACTACTGTTTGATGCTGTTACAATTTTGACCATTGTTTCTTATCCCACCATCTCAAGTTTCCCTCTCCCCAGGTGGCATGCTACACGAGTTAAAATGTTGTCTTGGCTTTGCAACTCCTCACACAGAGCCCTTGTAAGATACATGTGTTAATCTTATGAAGTACATGTTCTTCACCTTCTGACAGACCACATATGAATGACATTCATACTCTGATGAAATTGCAGTAATAGATTGCTTGAAGTGCCCAGTCTCTACCCCTCCCTCATCATTTGCTGTCAGCTGTAGATTACCACGTGTCCCAGCTTGTACCAAATCCTCTGTGAACAGACTGCTGAATACACTGCCGTGGGTATTGCTGGCTGCAGGCTGCATGCATTCCCACTGGAGCTCTGTGCAGGGATGCTTGAGCACAGTGGGATTCCGTGTCATGAATTGATCTAAGTAAAATATTTCTATTGTTACCACCAAATTTTTAGCATGGATGCTGTAAGAATATTTGTCATTACTCAGTATGTATTGTTCTTACTGTGTTTCTGGACTAGCTTGGCTCTTTTTTACTTCCTTAGTGAATCCATAATATTAATTTAAGCTATTACTTTCTTATTTATTCTGGTATCTGTTTTTCTTCCACACTGTTTCTGCTTTTATTGAAGCACTTGTTCTTGTGGAATGAGTAATGAAAAGCAAAAGCATGTCATCTCTATTAATGAATGGGATCTGTTATCAGTTTGCCTTTTCAGGGTCTGGTAGCCATCACACACAAAAGAGCTGTTTTGCCTAAAGCTGGCAGGAATATTCTGGCATTATTCCTTTTCCTCTGAGTGTCCAGTGGTTGACACAGATAATGTTTAAGCCTGTTTCATTTAGCTTCAAGAAAATAAGCAAACAAATCAACATTAGGGTTATGTGATTTCCACGTGAGTGCCAGGGAGCAGTGAAGGACAGCTGCTTCCTCAGGGACAGGGTGTGGGATCCCAACACAGTAACCTGGCCAGCAGAGCAGAAACTGGCAACTGGGCTCATGCCAGCCCTAGCCAGGAATGGGGCAGCCCTAGCCCAGGCATGGGCCCCTCCCTGGGAGCAGGATGGCTGCAGCTGGAGACTGGCCCTGCTGTGGTGTTGCTGGGGCAGTGACTGAGGGAGCAGGATGGCTGCAGCTGGAGACTGGCCCTGCTGTGGTGTTGCTGGGGCAGTGACTGATGGCTCTGGAAGATTGAAATCGGGTCCTGGACCCCAGGCAGGATAGGGGCAGCCCCAGGGTGCTGGACAGTAGTGAGGCTGGGTGGTGCCCTCAGGACCTGAGAGTGAGATCTGAATCCTCTTACTGCTATAGTATTTATTAGACTGGAAAGAGCTGGTTAGCAAAAAGTGTCAAGAAAGAAAAACAAGTGTGCTCCAGTGAAAAACCACTGGTTCAATAACACCCAGTGTTCCCAGACATCATCATTTGACTCTACTGCCTTATTGCACCCTTTTTACTTTGCCGTATATTTAAAATAGGATACTACATACGTACAGAGCAATTGTTTTCACCGTGTGGGTGTCTCCTGACCACAGAGCATAGCTGCAATTCCATCTGCAGCCTGTGGTTTTCATTGGCCACAGGTCTTCTCTGCCCCTTAAGGTTTTGAGCAGGGCAGTGGGAATCACTGTGTTTAGGGAATGGAGTCAAATGCAGCTTATCTGAGCCCTACTGCTTCCTCTCTCAGGAGTGACATTTCCTGGTTACTCTCCTACTGTGGTTATTTCAAATCTATGCCATCCCAGCACTCAGTGTTTCCCAGTGCTCCTTGTACATCTGGAAACTGCCTTGGAGGAGTTTTAAAACTCAGTATTCAAAATGGGTTAATATATACCAGTAAGTTATCTGACAACTGAAATGTTTCTTTCTGTCTTTTTCTTTCATCTTCCCAAGTTTTTGGGGTTTTTTTTCCTTCTCATTTTGACCATTCTTTCTAGAGAAGTGAGATTGAGTTATCCCAGACCTGTTCATTCTCTTCCATCTTCTGGGAAATATAATCTTTAGGTTCCTCTATGTGCTGGACTATGCTTCAGTCCCTTCAGGAACTTTAAAAAAAAATTTATATTTTTAAATATTAATAATAATAATTAGTATTTTTGGTTTAGTTATTGTTGCATTTTCTCTGTCTACATTGTTGATAAAGCGAAATGAAGAAACTTCTCTTCGCTGTGTCTTGCCCCATTAAAGTCAGCTCATTTTCAGGCAGAATTTGGCTTCTAATATTTAACTAGTTTCAACAATTTGTTTTACTTTACACATTGAAACAGTATGAAATGAAACTTTCCTATTCCTTTGGCTCTAATGGTATGTTTTTTCCCTCTCAATTAACTTGCAGTGTGGTATTTTCAAAATTCTGGGCAATTTTGCTATAAATGTATTTTCTTCTCTAAATTGTTAGTAATTCTATTATTATCTCACCTAATGAGAAAGCTGTGTCCTAGCAATTGATACATAATGTCTGGCCATGAATATTTCAGCCTTACAGCCTGAAAATCAGATCCCATGGCAGCAGAGAGGACATTCTTGCCTAAAGCAAAATGAATTATACTGTCTTGGGTCTGATTTCAAAGGCCTGATGGGGATTTTCAATTCATTTCATTGCACTGTTGATAATGTAGAATGTTTGCACACATAATATTTTTTTAAGTTTGGAGGTAACAGGAATTGTAAGATGAGTGATAGTCTTTGCTCCCACAAAAGGTTTGAATGAATCCCTTGCATTTTTATTTATTTAAGGACTTCTGCTAGGTGTTCTGGGGAGCAGCTAGGCTTTCTGTCTAGCACATAGGTATCTGTCTTCTTTATGTGCAAGTTGTGATGTAATTTATTTAACACCTGTGGCACTGTGCACAGGAAAATTGTGCTGAACAGTTGCAGAAATTAATTATTAATTAATTGGCTTGCAACCATCTAGATGTTCACTAAGTTCCACTGCCAGTACCTCCTATCTCTTTTATTTCCCTTTTTTTTTTTTCTCCCCTTCTTCACCTTTTAGTTTCTTACAATCACTTGTTCCATGTTGGTAAAAATCACATTTTTAATTCTTTGGAGTCTGAAGTCTCTTATCATTCCTATATTAATCTTAGCAATTAATAATATTGAGGAGATTGATTGCAACTTCTTCTCAGTGGGAAAAGAAGACTGAGAGATAAAAACAGTTATTAGCTCTTGGGCTGATTATTCTCTGAACATTTGCTGTGAAAATGGACTTGCTTAGCAAAGCAAGTCAAAGGAAATGACATCAAGAGAGTTATTATAGCCTTTTGCTGCTGGTTAATTCAAACTGGTGTTTATTAATCTGGTTCTCTAGCACTGCTTTTCTACTTATTTGCCTGTCTTTGAGTAGGTTTTGTTTGCTTGTCTTTTTTGCAGGTCAGAATTAGCTTCCTGCTGTGATGCAGTTCACAACTTTATTGCTTCTCAAAAGAACAGCCCACTGGGAAGTAACATGAGTTATGAAGTGGACAGTAAAAAGACTATCCTCATTACAGAGGACATTTTTAAGATGCTGCCTGTGGTAAGAACTGTATCTTTTTCTTGTTATTATAATCACAGTGTATATATTTTGGGTTAGTAATTGAGATGACATGATTCCTCTGGAAGAGTCCCATCAGCTCCTGTAGGCACTTTATGCACTTCTTTATTCACCTTGAAAGATGGCAGGGGGGTTTTTGGTGGTTTTGTTTGTTTGTTTGTTTGTTTGTTTGTTTGTTTTAGCCTTCCTCTGCAGTGGTAAAAGCATTTACAGGTGTCATAGATTGGTAGAGTTGCTACAGAACACAAGTGGTACCTGGCTTGGCACCCCATTAAATTCAGGAGCAAATACTCTGAGAACGTTTGCCTTGCTTTTACCATTCCTGTTTTTAAAGGCATTTCAACCTGGAAGAACATTTCATATTCCTCATATGCCCATGTCATTTCCAGTGCAGACTTGGGCATGTCTGTTATGGAAGAAATTTTGGTGGTAAACCTGATACAGAATAGCAGAGTACATAATAGAGTAGAACAGAGAAATTTCAGTTGGAAGGGACCTGCAATGATCACATAATCCAACTGCCTGATCAGTTCAGGGCTGACCAAGTTAAAGCAAGTCTTTAAGGGCATGGTCTAAATACCGCTTAAACACTGACAGCTGGGGACCTCTCTAGGAAGCCCATTCCAGCAACTGGCCATCCTCTTGGTAAAGAAATGCTTCCTACTGTGCAGTCTAAACCTCCCCAGGTGCAGCTTGGAACCATTCTGATGTGTCTTTTCACTAGATACAACAGGGAAGAGATCAGCACCTTCCTGTCCCTTCCCTTCCTCAGAGAGCACTGAGAGGGTCTGTTCTTTTCTCCAAACTGTACAAGTCCAAAGCCCTCAGCCACTCTTCACAGGACATCCCCTCCAGCCCTTTCACTGGCTTTGTTACCCACTGGGGCAGGGTGTTTGCAGCCAGAAACACAAGCTGAGGAAAGGAATCAGATTTTGTACCTCAGGATTACAATAGACATACAAGTTCTTGAGACTAGACAAAGGGTTTGTATTTGGTTTCTTGAAGCTAAGACACATGGGAACCCTCTTACCCATCTCTGGCATTCTTGATTTGTGAGATCCCAGTTCCCATGAGTCTAGTTCTTCCTAACGCTGCTGTGAATCAGTCTTTACTGACTTCATTGCAACAGAGAATATAGTGATTCCAAATTTAAGCTGGAGAAATGAAAAAGTAGTATGTTTTATGTGCATATATACATGCTAAGGTAGACAGAATTGCCTGGCCTATGTGTTCTCCTATCATCCTTTCAGAACAAAATATTTGAACATGTTTTTTTGTAATATATTGCCAGGCAATATTATGTTTGCCACTTTCCCCACACTTTTTGCCTTGTTCATAACAGTGTCTCTTCTTGCTTCTCTTTGGGCAAGCTGATAAGAGAAGAAGGGAAGAAGGATGATCCTTTCCATAAGCAATTTTTGACTCACTTTTACAGCTGGGTTTAATTTCTGCAGTCAGTGTCCCAGCTGTTGGCCTCTGGTGAATGTCAGTGCTCCCACAGCAGAAGAGGTTGAACACGATGTATGAAAAGTTTCTGAGACTGGGAGAACAGCCAGCTATATTAACATCAACCTAAATAGCCAACAATTTACATTAATTTTCTAGGTTGTGAACTGTGCTGGTTCTCAAGTGGATGCACTTAGCTCCCATTCAGCTTCTCCCTTGCAAGACAGCAAGCTGCAACAAGAGGGGCAGAGAGGGTGAACAGCCAGAAACAGTAACATCTTCAGTGAGGCCTCACATTCACAAAGAGTTAAGCCAGGCCACATCATCATCCTTTACAGAATCTCTAAGTTCCCCTAAATTTGTTATTCTGTTTCAAATGTAATTGTGTGATGACACAAGTGAGGAGAATTTATAAAGTTGCTATCTATTATGTGAGAAAGTAAATTACTGTATGACAACCCCCAGTCTGTTACAGTGCAAAGGAAAATGGGTAACTTTAAACTATCTTCAGTATAAATTATTTCCTTAGCTTGTTTCAATCCACTACTAGATAGTTTTAGTGTTAAGTGTATTAAAAAAATACCCAGTTTTAACAATCCAGTGTTATTCTATCAAAGCTCTGATAGCAGAGGTAACACTTCTCTGTCTGTTGGTGTCTTTTTTGGGCTCTTGGCTCTCCAAGTTTGACAATCCTGTCTGCTAAATGGTGAATGCTTTTACTGGGATTTACCAGATAAAACCTGCAAGAGCAAATAGACACAAAGAAACAATCAAAACACTTATTAAGAATTGGCTGTATCTTTTTATTTGTTTGCAGTCCTCTCCTCTTTCAGTCTATCCCTTCAAGAACTGTGCTGTAGTTGGAAATGGAGGCATTCTGAAAAATTCCAGCTGTGGAGCTGAAATTGATAGTTCTGACTTTGTGTTCAGGTAAGAGCTGCTTCATCCTCCTGAAGTGTGTCCAACGTTGTAAAAACTTGGCAGGATTGGAAGTGCGCCAATGCCAGTTGGTAGCAATGAGGAAAGATCTTGACAATTCTTTATTTCTTACTCTTTAAAGATACTTTTGCTTTGTAGTTTTCAGAATGCTGCTTTCCAAATAAAGAGCAGGCTGGATGATACATGTATGATCTGTGATTGCTTAGTCACCTTGCAGTGATGTGGAATGTGATTATCTGAGAACCTGACATTTCTGGTCATTTAACATCCTCTAGGAGACTGGTATTAAATGTCACATGTGTATCTCTGTTTAACAAAGTGTTTACTTAGCCATATTTTGGCTCAGTAGCTACTTAAATGCCCCAATATTTTGTTTCATCTATTCCTCATTTAAAAAATAAAGCATCTATTTCAGTAGTGTTTTTAATCTCCCTGGATAGACTGGGAGAAAACCAGGCACACTCTGAGTGTAATTTTGCCCACTCTCGGTATATGACTCACAGTTTGTAGTTCATGCAAAGAAACAGAACAACAGGGGGAAGGTTCTTTTCTCAGTGATGTCAAATCACACAGCATGTTGGATTTTGTTTCATTTTCTTACTTTTTCCTAATATTTGAGCTTTCGAAAATCTAAAAAAAAAGGCCTTCCAGTTAGATAACTGTTTTAATAAAAATGGGAAGTCTCTGTACTAAGTGACTGAATTTAAAAAAATACTTTCCTTACGTTTTACAGAAATCCCTGTTTCTGTGATAGGGCAAGCTATGCTGTTGTTAGAAGGCACAGAAGGAGACTTTCAGCAGAAATGCATGGTTTATGCAAGAGGGGCAATATTCCTAGCAGCCAGCCTAGGGCATTCATAGACTGGCTCCTTCTCCTGGGATTTTGACTGTGCTCCTGGTTTGTGATACGATTTATGAAAATGAGCTCTCTGTGCCCTATTTTAACCATCTGTACAGTAGATTATATATCTTTACTAGAAGTGCTGTAAGCCTTATTTAATATTTGTAAAGTGCTTAGACATCCCTGGGAGCTGACGTGAAAGTGTCATTGCACAAGAGAGGAATTTGCAAATAATAACTGTAAAGCATTTCTGGCTCACATCTGTTTAAGCAAATGTTTCTCAATTTCAGGTGTAACCTCCCTCCAACCACAGGAAACATTAGCAAAGATGTTGGCAATAAAACAAACCTTGTGACTGTTAATCCAAGTATCATAGCTCAGAAGTGAGTACTACTGTAAATCTGTTTCTGTGCAATGGTGTGTAATTGTTTGACATGATTTAGATTTTCATGGAAATCCATTGGCATACCAGCATAGAGAGCAGTGCATGTAGATTACCTCATTAAGTCTTAGTTTCTCTGTAAAATATGTACTTGTCTAAATGGAAATTTTCTAAACCTGGCCTTTTTTGTAGCATAAAGGAGTCAGAAATACCCAAATTAGCAAGAGCCTTGGCTGATACTAGTCAACAAGTCCAAGCCTCTTTTCCCCCCATGGCCCTCACAACCCCAAGCACTTAGTAAGGAATTGTAATCATAAATCAGGAAAGCCTGGAAATGTGTGTCCAACTCCATCAGCAGTACTGTGAGCACGTGTTCCCAGGTCGTGTGCTCGGAGGCTGTTCTGATGAGGGCTGTTTCCTGAATGGAGGCCCAGCTTCTGTAATCCACTTTTTCAATCCATATGAAAGCTGCTTGCTCACACACTTTTTTTCTCACCAGAGGTGAGGATTTTTTCATTTTCTTGATGAAAAGAAAAACTAATAAGGCCAGCCTGACTAATCTGACATCTTCAGCAGGCTGGAACTGCAGCTTATCTATGAAAAGGACTGCTGTGCCATTTTATTTACTGCTTGCTAATCTTACTGTATCTTATTGTCTGTCATAACTGTATTGTCAAAAAGACAACATAAGGCAAAGCTTTTTTTCCTCCTTGAAAGGAAGAAGGACAAAGTACAGTGTGTATGTAGAAATGAATAGAAGGCGTTTTTCTATTCAGGAATAGAGCTTCATTTTGTGCAATAAGTACTAACTATGTTAATGCTTACAAAACTTTTTTTGACTTTAATGAAGATGAATTATTGCTTCTCCAAAACTAGTTTTAGCTCATTGATGTTATTGGGGCTGCACAAGGATATGAGGAAGGGAAATTGTCCAATGACTCAGTATCCTTGGTGACTTCCCACCTGATACACAATTTTTCTGGGCTTAATCAAAGTGTTCTGCCACAGCTGCCACTCATTTTTTTAGCCAAATCAAGTCACAGTAGGGTTAATAGGAGTCACACTGAAGGAAATGGGAGATAAACCTGTGGGAGGATTGAGAGTATAAGAGGACTTTATGATTTTTAAAAGTATCTATTTAAATATTCAGAGGAAAGTGTAAATGCTTTTGAAGAAGAAACAGGAAGCAACTTGGTACCATTTAGCAGAACCAAGTTTGTTTCTTCTCTCAGATGACCTATTCTGACATTATTCCTTGTAATTTCTAATTCTTTATTTGCATACTGGCTTAGTCTGATGTTGTTATGGTTAAGGTTAATCAGCTTTTGAACTGTGTTTGTCAGGGTGAACTTTCTTGGAGAAAAGCACAGTTCTTATGTGTCCTAATGGAACAGCGATACACTTCTCCTTACAGTGGCAGTGCTGGAAAGGAGATTGAGACACTGTTGACTTGTCTAGGTTTCTAGCTAAGGAAGAATAGAGATTTGAATTCTGTCCTGGAAGCCCAGTACTTTACACTGAGTAAAAACAGAGAAAATTCTTGTAGTGGAGGCCAAAGATTCACCCTTCAGCCACCCTTCCTAGACATAGGCTCAGACATTTTTTGCTTGTTTTGGCTTTGTGACTCTTGCATGCACAGAGGTTCAGGGTCAACAGGAGGGCTCGAGTCTCTCTCATTGATTTTGTTTCAGAGTCTGGTGCTAATGGCACTTTTCTGGGATACAGAAGCTGTAAGTTTAAACCCCTTCAGGTTGAGAAGGGGTATATCACTCCTTGCACTAATTTAGTTGTGCAAGAGGTAACTCTTCCATGAATGTTTTGAATGCAAATGGCAGTGGCTGCTGTCCTCTGTCTTGAAGTGCTGCATGAAAAGAGAGTTTGAACCTACTCAAGTTGTGAAGAGAAATGAAACCAATTTTTCCAGCTTCTGCTGGAGTCATTTGTGAAAAGTGGACTCTGGTAGCCTTCAAAAGGTGAAAATACACTGCTCAAATAGACAACTACCTACAAAAGAGGACTCAGTGCCTTGAGTCCAAAAGGGGGTGGAAGCTCCATATGTTTAGGTGATTCAACAAAGTCAGATCTATAGAGAACATGAGTTGAGTGACCCCCTTGCTTCCATCACCTCTCAGATAACTTGGGAAATTCACTCATCAGTATTTGGGGGCACAGAATTATGTAGAGGTGAGAACAAAGTCTCTTAGCTCTTTGAAAGCATCTGAGATTAAGTCCTTGTCATTTGTGAAGTAAGAGCTCTAACTCTTTACAGCTCTCCATGTGTTTCCTTTGTAGTTGAAGGATATAAACAGGGATGCCTATATTTTTAGTTATTTCAAAAGTATATCCTGCACTTGAGCACACACTAATCTTTAACACTCCAACACTGCTCACATGCATCCTTGGATTTCCACACAGGGCAGGCATAGAGATTTTGAAGAGAGATGTTTGTATACCCATTGATGTAAGAAACACATTTCATAAGCACATACAGTATATACTGTAGTGCATGTATTTTTAAATAGAGAAAGTATGAGCACAATTTTTTTTTTTGCATTCTTCTTAATTTCTTGAATTGATTAATTCTGTAAACATGTCCTCATTAGCAGTGAATTTGATCTGTTTCAGTATATCCTGTGTTGCCAGTTCAGTCCTGTTCTTACTATAAAATAGTTAGATTTTCATAGCTGCTCATATGACAGCTTATAATAGGGTGATATAAATCTGCACTGTAGACAGCCTGAACTGCTTGCAGCAGAGTTCATAACACATCTTTGCAAGTGCAGCTGTGCTGTTCTGGTCTGTAATGTTTATATCAATGCTACATTCCGTTCCTAAAATTTTGTATTTGCAGATACAACAAGCTAAATGAAAAGAAGACAGAATTTCTGGAAAACATTGCTGTCTATGGAGATGCTTTTCTTTTACTGCCAGCATTTTCCTTTAGAAGCAACACAGCCACTTCTTTTAAAGTATATCACACTTTGAAGGAGTTTAAAGCCACCCAAAGGGCAATATTTTTTCACCCCTCTTATCTGAAAAGTCTTGCCCAGTTCTGGAGAACTAAGGGTGTGAAAGCCTACCGGTTGTCATCTGGTTTTATGATCACTAGTGCTGCTCTTGAGTTGTGTGAGAATGTGAAGCTCTATGGCTTCTGGCCTTTCTCAAAATCCACAGAGAAGATGCCAATCAGCCACCACTATTATGACAACCAGCTGCCTAAACCTGGTTTCCATGCAATGCCCAAAGAGTACAACCAGATCCTTCAGCTTCATGGAAAAGGCATTTTGAAGTTGCAGTTTGGTAAATGTGAATCAGACTAAAAAGGTAGGTCCCATTCTTACCACATGAAATGTCATTATTTCACTAATGTGCCAAGGGAAATCTTGTTTTACAAAGTGTGAGTCTGTTCTTCCTTAGAGATGCATATCTACTTTACACTCAATGAAAGTTGTATTCCTAAATAAGTGAAAGATTGGATCTTTTTGAATAAATATGTATCACAGAGTTAAGAAATGTTTTCTAATTGTGAATTAGATGGGGAGCATAGCTATGTACAAATTATCCCCATAAATCACAGTCAATCAGAAGTGTCTCCTTTTCTCAGATACATGTCCCTGCCAACTTATGTTTGGTTTGGTATCAGTTCCCAGGTACCAGCCTCTTAACAATTGCTTTATGAAAGGCATTCACACATTGTGATGTCCAAAAGGAGCTGCCTACTCCTGGCACAGCCTTTCCAGGTGTGTACAGAGCAGAGTAAGGATTTTTCTTGTTCCATGAGGGGAGCGTGCATCTATGGCCTCTGGTTAGGTGAAGATTCGAGCAGTGTGCGCCTGCGGCCCAGGGCTGCAGAGCAGCCTGCAGACAGCAGTGAAGGAGCTGCCGTACAGTACAGCAGATCTTGCTGAGCATTTCACCTGAGCTCAGAATCTGGGAGTTACATATACAGGATGAAGTGTCATTCCTTTTCCTCTGTTCTTTCTGTCCCAACCCCTTGGGCCTCTACCTGCTGTGCATTGCCTCAGAGAAATGCAGCACAGTCTGGCCTCTGACCTTGAGCCAATTTACTGCGTGCACACTAGAGGTGACTCTGAAAAGATTTGTCTGCATGTTTTCAATTTTGATTTGTTCTGTTGACAAAATAAGACCGATTTGTATAAATACTTCATCTTTTAAGCTATCTCAAATTAGTGAGCTCACAAGACTGTTGTTAGTCTCCTTTCACAGAGCTCTATTTTTCCAGGGGGTTCAAGTTAATATAACAATAAGTGAAGTGTACAGTAGAACTGCCATTGTATACTATATACTTTAATTGGACTGATGTAATCTCATGACTGTATTACTCAAGTTAAATAAATAGCATCCTCTTGTTCAAGACAGAAATTTCAAGCTTAAAAGCTAAGGGCAGTTTTCTTCTGGCTCAATTCTGAAATGTATTTGAAAATGTCCTTTGTTGATATTTAGAAAACATGTAGTCAAAGATAAATTCACACTTAGTGAATCATTAGAGAATACCAAGTTTTAAAATAGCAGATTATTAGTACCAGGAAGGCACAATTTTATTCAGTTTCAAGGGGTTTTTTTAAGAAATAGAAAAATAAATTACTTTCAGACTATTAGAATAATATAAAACCAGTGAGAACCTAGATTCCATATAGTAGATCCATTCTCCTAGTCCATGGCAGGAGATTGCCTAGGAGGAGTTGAATTGTATATATATGCAGTTTCATATGGCTAAGGTATGCTTTTTTTTGCTGGTAAAAGGTTGCATCATATTAGAAAGGTTAAGAAACACATAATGTATTTTTTTCTTAGTGGCTAAGCTGTTTATATCCAGCAGTTTCCATTTTATTTATTATTCCTATAATATGAATCATTGGAGACATATTGTGTAATTTTAATTGTAGTAACTACAATAGCTAAGAAAATGAAAGTCCACTTCTTAGGAATATTTACTTGAGCAAGAAGCAGATAGAAGCCACAAAAATGTTTAAGTATCTGTATGTGTTAATTAAATGCTGTCCATGCTTGACAGACTGAAAATCACTTTGTGGCCAAATTTGCCAAATAAGCTGTAAAGGAAAAAAAAGCCCAAGAAGAATAAGTTGTGCTGTTCTAATTTACACTTATATTTACAATAAGAAAACCAAAGAAATGCTTTCAGTATGAGCTACCATTCTGCTAGTATTATCAACTATTAGAAATAATTGAAATTCTATAATGAGTATATTCTAGTGAAGATGACCTTTTCTAAAAATTGAGCAATCCTTTCTCTTCTCAATTTCCATTTTATGTTCTTCTCCATGCTCTGTGCTCTTCCCTCTTAGGGGGTAGCTGGAGGTTCCTTACACCAGTGGGTGCCCACAGAAGGCTCAGGCAAAACCTCCCACACACATTACTGGGACAAAATTTGCTGCTGTAAATGAGAAGTGAAGGAAGTTTCTCTGCTGGGAGCACCTATAGGGAGAGTATAATTGCATCCAAATTTATAATTTTTGGCAGTATTGCTCCTTAACTCCATCCTTGGCATCGGAAAGGTGAATTTTCCTTATTGGATAGAGAGAATTGTCAGGTGTGAGAGCCCTGTAACGTCCCACAATGTGGGAAGTTCTGCCTTGATATCCTCTCCTGTACCTTTATAATTATGTTCAACAGACATGTACAGGTCATCACTAAAGTTGGTGCCCACTTGTCACAGAGGGTCAAACAGAAAATGCTGCAACAGCAAAATCTTGAAATATAAAAATCATTTTTTGCTATGGCCTTGCAGCTGAAGGAAGCCTTATTTGTTCATTTGTTTAACCCGATAAGCCTGAAGGGCATGTCATTAGCTTCAAGTAAATGTAGGAGGCAAAATGACCTGATTCATTTTTAAAAATAGAAAAAAAATCTGATTAGAAAAATTGTCAGATGATAAAATTAATCAGACTGGCATAAATTTGATTGCCCAGAAGCCTGGTTAAAGTGCAAATTTTGTCTGACCAAGAATCCATCAGGTTTTCTGTTTGCTAGGAAAATACAGCAGGGCAGATGAGTATGTGTTGCTTTGACATACAAAACAGTAACATTCAACATCTGCTCAGAGGAGTCAGTCAACACAAAAAAAAAAAAAAAAAAAACAAACAAAAAACACAGGAAGAATGGAACTGAGACTCTGAGCCTGGGGAAGAAAACAGTACTCAGCTGTCTGAGCAGAAGGACTGAGAGGGGAGGGCTTGAGCAGAGGTGTGCTGGTGGTTAGGAAATAAGAACTGCTGAACTCTCCACTGCGTATCTTACCTGGAAAGTAAAAATAGCTATGAGTTTTTTACCTCCAACCCAACAATTCAATGTGATCTATTTCTGACAGAGAGCAGCAGTGACTCCTTCCACTCAAGGTGGAGCTGCCAGAGCAGCATCATGTAAAACATGGGAATGCCTGCTTACTTTCTCAGGAACTAACATCAAAAAGAATCATTTTTTTCCAAACTCTGTCAGCATGTGATTTTTTTTAATCTTGAAATTTGCTGCAATCCAAGTAAGTGATAAATACTGTTACACATAACCTATTTATAACTCTAGAATGCCAACATAAGCTTAAATTCTGTTGAAATTCTTTTATGCTTGTGGTGTCCCAGTGTAGCTAGAGAAATAAGAACTAACCCACAGTTCACTTTTAATTACCTTGAGTAAAATGATACCACATTTAAAAATAAGGACACTTCTGGGTTCCTGTCAGGCAGCCAAATTGCAGATTGTTCTTGACTTGGGCAAATATTATCCAATGTGAAATTATTAAATATTGAAAGAAAAGATTTCTGCCTTAGAACCCCTGCAGTACAGCTTTTAAGCACACACTTTGTTCATGCATTCAGTGAATTAAATTTACATGTTAAGAATAATGTTAGTAATGAAACATGTAGAGATAAATTGTTTCTGGTTTGGTTAAAAACTACCAGAATAGAAAAGTGTAAATTAAATCAAATTAGAATTTATGTTGGATTTCAATTCAAATGAAGAAGTATTTACATATCTAGAAGGGTTTTGTTTTGGTTTTCCACAGCAGAGCTATCTTGTTGAAGAAACAGAATAATTGCAATCTCTGGCGATTCCAAAATATGATTACGATAATATAATTTAGAACATATCCATATTCAAATTAGCGATGGATGAAGATACTGGCTAGACCTAGCCTTGGTTAGCTTAGGAAGCCTGAAAAGTGTGGAGCAGGTGGGGTGAGTGTGAGCAGTTCTGGGGGTATTCAAATGAAGGAGTCCTCCTTTAGAAAGAGCAGATGCTCGAGTCAGACCAGGCAGGAGCATTCCAGCCTAGCCAGGAGAATTCTGAGAGCCTGTGATTCTGTATAATGACTCTCACAGACTCACAGCCTGAAATACAGATGAAAAGCTGATGCAGAAGGTGCAATGCAGACACAGAAGACTAAAATATTGGCTTACTTCAAGTATAACGAGCAGTTTTTCTACTATACAGGAAATACCAATAACATGTTTTATTGTTTTGATTTCAGGGTGATGATCCTAAGGAGGCAATTTTTGTGTATCTCAGCAGTTCTGTGTTGGATTTGATCTGAAGTGATTTTGTGAGCATTAAACTGTGTTATTACAATAGAGAAATATTTTACACTTGGGGAGAAAAGGGAGTGATTTTTTCACACAGTGACTGCTACATTTACAGATTTTGAGTGACCGTTTTTTAAAATACAAAGCAACAATTATTTGGAAAATCCTGAAACTCCTTACTGCTGGTTTAATGGTAGCAAAGCACAATCTCAGGATGGTGGCAATGTGTGACATTCATCATGTTTTGCTTCTTAGAAGATCATTAAAATATTTTCACATTAGATCTCTGGTTTTGTTGATACTACATAGTATAGGCAATAGTCCCTGTATGGTGGCTGCATGAGTTGGCAGTGAACTTTTCAATTAAGAACTTCATCCTGTAAATAATGGCATTTGTCTACATGAGAGAAGTGATGAGAAGAGCTGCAGAGGAGTGATAAATTCAGAGCCCTGTCATTCTTAGTTTGTCCCAGGGTGCACAGATGAGAAAATCCCTCAGGTCAGAGGTAGTTGAGTGGTTTAAGGGCTTTCATTTTGTGGGCAGTAAGTAGTGTGGATTTAATGGGCCTTCATTTGTGAGCAATAGATGATACTGTGGATTTAATAGGATCACTCATATGAGTGATGTTAATTCTGAAAACAAGTGTATGAAGGACCAAAGCTTTATAATTTTTATAAAGCTTTGGTCCTTCATAAGTTTATAATTATTTATAAACCACTCTACTTGCCTGTGTTCCTGTCTAAGGTCCAGCTCAGCTCCTGGGGACTGTGAACCTCGTTCCACACTAAAATCCCCAGAGTCCAGGCAGAGCATGACTTGGCACACATCCTTGCTATTCCAGTTTTGTGTCTTGGCTGATACATGAGATGGAATTTCATTAGAAAGATGATGGGTACCAAGCCTAGAATTCAGTTTGTTTTCATGTAGTATAGCTTGTATTCGTATGTGACCACAGATAATGAAACTGCACTAAGCATTATTAGAAGAATGTTCCTCTTACCATCAACCCCAAGCTCTTCTGCACCAGGATATTTGAGAAAACTGACTACATTCCCCTAATTTATAACCTGTGTAGTCCTTTAAGTTTTCCATATGGTCTAAGAAGATATGTGGAACAATATCCTGCAGCAAGAGAAAGTGAAATATCAGCCCAGTGGAAAGAATCACTTTGATATTTACAGGAGTTTTGACAAGCAGTTGTACTCTAGTTTTTACTGCTTGTATGTTCTACTGCAAAACGAAAAAAAAAACCAAAAACAAAACAAAAACAAAAACAAAACAAGGAAGCAAGTAAGCAAAATTTAAAAATTTTAATAACCAGATTCTGTTAAGGGTTTCACTGACTCTTTTGAGAGTCCTTTGAATGGTCAGTTCAAAGATAGTGTCCTTCTTTTACTATCAGGTATTTTGTTTACTAAAATTCCTTTTGCTACTACAGCATTAAATCACAAATCAAGTGATTTAAAGAGCATTCAGTATTCCACTCTTTGAGGATTATATCTGCAAAAAAAAATATTCCCACTTAAATGAATTGGACCTTATGAAATAAGGTTCAGAAAAGCCTTTTAAATGTATTTTTCATAAGAGCACTACTGTACTGTAATATTTGAAAGCTTACCTTGAAGCAGTTTTATAATCACATAAACTCTCCTGGAAGTATTAGAATCAATGATTATGGTTAGAGGTGTGTTGATTGAGACACATTCAGCATCTGGATCCATTTCCAGGATGATGATATAAGAATCCAATATTACTCCTACCCAAGCAGAGGAGTCCATAAATTCTGGCTGTAAATATCAGAAGTAAAGTCAATTTTTTGAAAATAAGGGGTTTTTAAAAATACATAGTGCTTTGGGGCAATAACTGATGCCACATGTGGACCTCTCTCTGAGTGTCAGTGGGGCGTTTGACAGAAACAGCAGAATTGAGCTGATGAGTCCATCTGCATTACCAGCTGGTAACTGAAAGAGGGGAGCACAGGGGTTTGATTTACTCTGCTCTGTTCTAGTTCCAGCACCACAATCCACATTTTTTCTTCCCCTTTCATTCTCAGATAATGATAATGATAATGATTTTTGCCATTTTCTGGCCACAGACATCTGCTGCTCATGAGCAGAGAGCTGGCTGCTGCAAGAACCTGCACCCATGTTACCAGTATTATTGGTGATTGCCTACTGCAACATGCTAGTTATAGATCAAAGACAAATTTGCTCCCAAAAGGGCATCTCCTCTGCTATAAATCACTCACATGGAGTGTTTTTAATAGAAGCTGTGCAAAGTGATGTCGTTGTCCTTTGGGTGATGCAAACAGCTGAGGTTGAGGAGAACCTTGCTGTATTTCATCCAGACAGACAAAGGCACACCTGTGTTCAAGTAAGGACTGTAACTTGTTCCAGTCTAGTGTAGAACAGTGAGGTGATCTTGCCTGTGTAGCAGCTACATGGTTTGTCTTGGGGAAAATTCACACATTTTTTACAGGCTCTTACATTGTATCCAGAGCAATTGCAAGCACTCTCTGTGCACATAGGGATAATGAAAGATCATTCATTGCTCTGAATAAACTCAATTAACTACTCAGTGTGAGTAAAGGGGCAAAACCTGGTTGTGTGAAATAGAAGATGGGGAGAGGAGAAAATTAATTTTATTTGCAGCGAGGAAGCAACTTTCTTCAAAAGCATTTGTTATTACCATGTTTCACTGTCTCAGTGTATAAGTGTAAACAGGGTACCATGACACACCACAAAGAGCTGAAGTTACTGTGTGTCAGAACTATTTCTGTGCAGCTACATTATTTGAAACACACATGTGTTAGTAACTGGAAAAATCATGAGAATGCATTTTAAGAGAGGTTTAGCCAAAAGAGGAAATCTATTCTGGCTTCCTTGACGAAAAGAGGTCTTAACTGAAGGAATGTGATGTAGCACTCACAACTGAGAGCAAATGGATATTTCTGTAGTATGGACAGCCACTGACTTTTTAGCACTGTTTCCACAAAGTTTAAATTTGCCAATGACTTGAAGACCTGATCTTCCATGCTCTCAAGGCTCTCAGTGATTTATGTGGAACACAGGGCTGATAAGAAAGGCTTGAAGGAATTGTCGACCTTTTCTACCCTTTCCTACAATTGCTCTTAACTCTCCACAGATTAAAAATATACTCCATTAGACTTTAGATTAAGATCCTCAGGCCCTGCTCCAGACATGAAGTTAGTATGAGACATTAGTTGCATCACTTCACTCCACAAGACATCAGACATTGTACTCAGCTTTATTATAGCTCCTGGGGCTGATTGGCTGGGTGGCTGGGTCGTGTTAATCCGGGTGCTGGTTGGGCAAGTTAATAGTGGCATTTCTGAATCACAGGGTAGCATCAGATTGATCAAGGCTTGCTGAAATACACTTGCTGTGGGAAATTGTTTTCTTAGGTAGCTGAATACATTGTTTCTAATTTATTTTACATCTGTACCAGGTTAATAATAATAAATGGATTTTGTACCTGGCTGGGAATGTTTATGACACTTTTGCAAGACTGAGCCAACATCAGTTTGGATTAAGGATCCTTGACCAAAGGCTAGTAAGGACCTTTCAATTCCCTCTATTTCAGATCAGGAATATTCATTTTTAGGGTTTGTGGGCCTCCAATGCTGTCACATGCTGTGGAATGAATATTGAGATCAAATGGTTTTCTAAAGATAGAAGCACTGACAGTGTGCTAATATTTCCACTGTACCTTTGCAGAAGCTGACAGTGTCCTTGAATCATTAGATTAAAGCCTGCCTGGCTGCTTTTATTCCTTTTTCTGCTCTGAATCTCTAACATTGCATCCTCCTTCAGGATCCAGTGCTGCCTTGAGGTGGTTATTTGTCTTTACCCTGTGTAGTGCTGTGCAGCCCTGCTTAGTTAGGGAGTTTGTATGACTGTGAATCAAACACTGCTATGCTTGCAGCTTAGTAAAACATGCTGTAAATGACTGGGCTTACTCCTCAAGGAAGGCAGCTTGGAGTGATATTCTTGTTGCCTAACTGGAGGTGCTAAAGTTGGTCTGTAGCTCCATGGTGACTTAAGTGGAATGGCTGCAAGGTCCAGTCCCTGTTCTTGTGCTGCACCGCTCCCGTCATCCCTTCATGTCTGGCTTTGGCCTGTCCCACACCGAGCTGCTTTGGCACACTGAGATGGGAAACCCTACCATGGCAACAGAATGAGACTATTGGTTCATGCCAAGAGATGGGAATTTCGCAGTCAAAGCAAAGGAGGGGGTAAGACCATGCAGGTGGGATTGTAGGGACACAACGGGTGCCTTTTGTTATCTGACAGCTGTTGGACAGGCCCAGTGGTGCCCTGAAAGCTTCACCAAGTTCAGAAGGTAACATCTCTGAGGGTCTGCCGGGTCAAAAGGGAGAGATGGGCCCTGCAAGGTCGATTGGCAACACAGCAGCTGTTCTGGTGGGCCAGAGCCCATCTCTCCCTGTGGTGCCAGAAGATGCTTAAGGGATCTATCTACATTAGGGACTCCAGGTGCCTACACTGCTGATTATTGCTCACCCTTCTCTCTTTCCCATTACAGTCATTTTAACAAGCTGATGACCCCAGCAGATTCAGAAATGATAAGAAAAAAATTCTTAGTTCACTGATGGTAAACTTGCTTGTTATTGAGCATGCCTTTGCTTTCAGCTTCTTCTAATCCCAGCATCTAAAACAGCATCTGCAGAGAACAGAGGTGAATGAGGCCTGAGGGGGTTGGGACCAGTTACTCTCACTTTGATTCTCTTTTCTTTGTACAGGGATGATTGACATCCCACCATGCTTGACAAAAGATGAAATTCCCTGTCCTGAGTGACTCAGGAGAAGAAACTAAATTATCTAGGTGACCTCTGACCTTCTGTGGCTCTCTAAATTACTAGCAAAACATTGCTATTGTTAGGTATTAGTTGATTTTATTCAGTGCAAATATCTGGAACAGTTAATTTATCTGCGTTAATTGATCATGTACACCTTGAGCCTGCACAGACTCTGTGGTGGAGGTGCAAACTAACACAGCAATCTAGGTTTCGATCCATTTGACCTGGAGGTCTTTTTTGTCCTGTCACTTGCTCTCCTGTGACAAATTTGTGGAGGGAGGTCGTGAATATCCATGCAGTAGCTCCTCCAGGGATGCTCAGGTTCACAAAGTACACATCCACCTGTATACAGGAGACACTTGTGAGATCAAACCCAAGGAATATTCTGTAGAGTGCTTTATTCTGAAACAGCTCTATCTCAAACAGCTGATAGCCACTTGCTGCATGCTTTGAAGCAGTAGACGTCTTACACATGAGCCTTTTGGTTAAACATATCTTAGTTTAAAATATTCAAAGCCAGGTAATCCTTCATCTTGTGGTACTTCAGCAGCAGATCTCTTTAATCTTTAGGTCTGCTAGCCAACAACAGTGACAAGGGAGCAGGTAGTTACTTTAGAAGGCACAACTGTCTCTATTTTGAATTCTGTCATTCTAGGCAGGATCATCCTTCTCTGAGTTTCTGGACAGAAAAATTTCAAATGCTGCTAATCTCTCAGGGTACTCTGAGGAAATCCTTAAGGCTTTTCACCCACAGCATACAAGCAGTGGGCAGATTTATATTTATTAACCTTTGTTCCAGATTTTCATAAAGTATTTAATTGGCTCAAAATTATCATTATGATCAAGTAGAGCAGAAACGCTCTGTAGCATGCCACTAAACAAAGGGACTATTGCTGTTACTTCATGGTCTCCTTTCATAAGGGCACATTTCAGAATACCTTCCTATTCTGGGAAGGCAGCTCGGCAGGGGAGTGACCCGGGGTTACTGGGTTACAGCTACAGGGGTAGCAGCCTGTCAGCGTGCTCTCGGTGTCCAGCAGATTCCAGCAGTGCAGCAGGAGCTTAACGCGATGGGAGCGCACAGTGGAGTTTGCCATCGCCGAGGAGGCAGCGTGCTCCTGTCCTGTGTGCTGATGGAGCCCTATCACCCTGAGCACGAGCAGTAACTGCCCTTGGGTGGCAGGTGTTGGCAGGTGTCGCTTTAAGGATGAAAACAGTCTGGCTGGGAAATACAAGCAGTGGCATCCTCATGTTGCCATCAAAAGAACATTCGAGTCCTGTCTTTTTCTAAATCCTGATGTACCTTCAGCAACACATCAGCGTTTGTTGCTACACCTGGTACTTCTGTGTGTTGTCTTTGTTTCATCCCTCTTTTCTCCAGTGAGGGAGAAAACTCAAAATGCATAATGGAGGTATTTAATGATCCCATCATGGTTTCAAGGCAAGAGCCCATCAGAATAAATCATGCAAATGGTTGTGACAGGATAGCCTATTGTCAATATTGCTGGGTTTAAATTCCTCGCTATTCACTTTAGTCCCTGACAAGAGGAGATTCTTCACAGCAAGTCTGTAGGCCAACAACACGCTAGGCTTCCCAGCTCTTGGCTTGGCTGTGAGATGTTTCCCTAAAAACACTTCTTCCTTGGTGTATTTATTGTCAGTGTTTACAATACAAACCCGTTCTTGAATTCTTGTGACATTGAAGTATAACAGCTGACATTTCTGCGGTTTTGTATGTACTATTTATATAGGGGCTTCCTATGTATTCTTTATGTTAATATTCTTCATATTCTTTTGAGTACCTAATTAAAATTATTTTAAATACTCTTCTTTTTTAAAGCCACCAGAGTGAAGTCTGTGGGAAGTTACATAATGTCACCTAAAAAAACAGTCATACAAGCCAAAATAATTTTAAGAGTATTTGATTTCTGGAGGAGTATTTTTGTTAATCACTTGGACACTTGCATCCTAGATTTATCCTTCTAAGATAGGCCTAAGAGGCAACCTCTGCTTCTGATTTAGGTCAAGATCCACAAGGGACAAAACAGGTGAATGGAGAGGTCCTCACAGGGCTGCTCCTTGGGGATGGCAAATGTGTGGCTTTTCTTTTCAGAGACTGGTCCATGTATCAAAATGTAATTTCATAAAGTTACCATGATAGCTTTTGCCCAGAGGTTTCATTGTCTCTTAAAATGAGTATTGTTTGCATTCATTTCAGCTCCATTCTTTCCAATGCAACTGTCAAAGCAGAGCTTATTCCCCCGTGGAGCTGGTGTAATTGTGCTCCTCCACATGCACCAAGCTCTCTGAAGCTGCTAGTGTAGGCTCTGCTACTGCTGTTCCAAAAAGGTTCCTCAAATTCTCTCAGTGCTGAACTTATTTATGTTTTCAGATGTGAACTTAATATTGTCTGAGTAGAATGTGTGCAGCGTAATATAGAAATGTCTCTGCGCAGGGTTTAGGAGGAGGCAGGAGCCCCTCAGCTGTGTCTGTGCTTTTATTACAGAAAACCAAGATCAAGTTGTATTGTTGAGTCATCTGTTACAGCTGGTTTAATTTGTACTTTGTTTTCATGTTTTAAGTGCCTGATGATTTTTTTGTCAAGGAGGCGATGGTTTCACTGTTATAAGGCATACTTAGAATTCTGTACTTGTTACCTGTTCTGTAATAGAATATTTTTGCAATTTATGTTTGGAAATAAAGACTTATTAGACATAATTGTGGTCAGATTTTTCTTTTGTGAATTCCTGAGACTAAACAACCAAAAATATGTCTCCTGAGGCAGCAGCATAGAAAATGCATTAGCCTGAATCCTCTGGAACAGTATTGGCAACTGACAGTAGAAATGTGGACAGTTTCTTAAAATTGTGCAAGGAAAAAAGCAAGTTGTGCATAAAAGCAAGTATAGGGGATTGGGGCACTGGTGTGTGTGTAAATATCTGTTGCCAAAATGGTACCTTCAAGTGATTTCACTCTTTTCTGTTCTTGAATGGCAACACAATTAATCATCTTTTGATGATTACTTCTAATGACTTGAAATACTTTCAAAAATTATTTCTTGAAGAAACATCAAGCATGGAAAGGAACCAAACAAGAAAACACTGTTGTTATATCTTCTTCTGAAAATAGCTCTTAAATTTGAAAACGATCTCTAATTATAATTAAACGCTTCAAAAGCAATGATTAAAGGAAAATGTTCAAACAACAGGTGCAAAAGTTTTTTAAACAAAATACTGACCATGAGTAAATGTCTGATAAATGTGTGTCTAATAGATTACTATGCATATTTTAGTCACTTGTGTTAGGATTTTTTCTTAATACAGGTTTTGATCACATACAAAGATGGCTTGTAGTGAATGAATTTCAAACAGCTAAAGTTCAGAGAAAGAATTTTCCCTCCGAGGGCCTTTTGTGCAGAAGGCTTTTGTAGAACTTCTGTGCCACTTACTGTGACTTCTCCAAATAGAAGCTGACTGCCTGGTTAAATCAGGTCAAATATGTACATGCAGCTGTTTTGTGAGGAGGACTGTTATCCTTTAGGGCCCTCTAGGGACTGAACTGCAATTGCCAAATTTTATTGCAGACAGAACAGAGGTTTAGAACTGAAAGCTTTTGTTTGGCCTCATGGACCATCAAGTGTCTTCTGCCTGAAGATTAAGATCTGGATCTTTGTGGCCTATCTCCTTCCCACAGTGCATGAGTCTTTCACAGATGATCAGAAACAAAGGGTTTGTTTTGTTTGCTGTGCTGGCAGCTGGAATGGCATATATGAGTGATGCAGATGCCAATGTGTCCTCATAATCAGAGAGGTTCTAAATCAGAAGTGTGATTTCTGCTGGGGAAAGTGTCTTAGATTGAGCTTAGCCATCTCAAATATTTATGAACTGCTAAACGTTGAAAGAGCAGCACTGCTAGGTGGTTAGGTTTGCTTGGTCCAAGTACAAAATAACGGAGTGCAGCCCTAGACAATTCATTGCCTTGCTGTTATTCTCTGTTTAGAAGGGGAGCAGTCTGGGAAAAGTCAGCTGGAGAAGAGGAGAGTGGGAGGGAAGTGGTTGTGCACTGAGTATTGCCTGTCACATGGTCATTGTACCTCTGGATCACACCAAGCTCAAACCATGCTCCTAGGGGCAGAGCACCTGCCATCGAGGTGACACTCGTGCTGTGGGAAGCACCTGGTCCCTGGTGTTAGGAGGGCTTGAGAAGATGTTCCCAGGAGCAATTGTATGGTCCAAGACCAGGTTAGGTTTTCCTCTTGCCTCTGTTAGGCAAAAAATGTCATGTGAAGATTTTCCAACATGAGGGCACTGGCTTAGTCCAGAAGAAGAGAATGGACAAAGTCCACAAGCTAAAAGCCATGGCAGTGGGCTAGGGAATCTGGAATCACAGCCACAGCCCAGCCAGCAGCTGGAAAAATACACAAATGGACTGAGGAAGTCATCAGCATTTTAAAAGGTGAGGAAAGATTGCCTCAAGGATCCCAATATGACCATGTTCTGGTAACTAAATGTGCTTGAGTTTTGAGATACATGGCTAAGTTTTAGCTTGCCTCTTCCATCCTGTATCAAGTGTCTGTCTCATCCTCACTGCACCAGAGCAAATTAATACTAAATAAGAATGTTAAGGTCTCATGGCCACTGCAGACTGATAGATAGAACCATCTGGTTAATGGAGATACCATAATGAAAGCATTAGTTCATAAGTACAGCACTGCAGATCTTTTATCATGTAAGTGGAAAAAAAAGAGACCCCAGTGAGGACTAAATTTAAGCTGTCTGAATTTAAGCTGCTGTTTTCTACAGCGCAGGGAAGCAAAGCTGAATTAGTCCAGGAGCTCGCATACTGCTGCTGTCATCAGAGGAAGAAATGCTGGATGTGCTGGGAAAATTATATAAGCATTAGAAATGTTATAAATTTCATATTTGAAATAACTTTTATTAGGTAATTTGAGAGACTATTAAGGCAAAAATATTCTGACTGAATTTTAAGCATAATGCTGCTTGTGTAAATCCAACCCTGCAGGGACATTGGTTCTTTTTGTTTAGCTTTTAATCTTTGTAAGGACAAAAATCACTTTTTTATTATGTGTAGAGCTTTAATAAAGTAAAATCACTCAGTAAAGGTCCCTCAGTTTGAACTGCCCCTTTAGTACTGATGGTTTCTCTTGAACAATATGCATTGTGCAAAACCTTTTGTGAGCCCAAGCAGGACACCGGGAGTGGGCTGCAGCCTCCCACTGTGTGTGTCCTCTAACAGAGCAGGGCCACAGCTCCTGCTCTGGGCTGCTACCAACCCCACCTCGGGTTCCTGCCTGGAAGGGAGAAGTGATGGCTCTGAGTCACCTGTAGGAGAGGAAGGAGTTGAGGTGGGCGGTGGCATGCTGCCTCAATAAATGTCCTGAAGTTGGCTTACGACAAAAAAGAGAAGCAAAAGGACTCTTCTCTAGCTGGATTTTCAATTAGTTGGTTCCCTTAAAAAAAAAATGTTTTTACACTCTCAGGAGAGGCTTCAAGGCTGGATCAAAAAAACCCAAAATAATGTTCTCTGAGGCATTGGAGTAGAAGGGTAAGACACAAGGTTTAAGACACTTTGGGTATGCTTGTGTCTGATACATCATGGAGAAAGGTTTTGAAGGAAAGATGAGAGGGTGGGATTATTAAGTGACCTAAAATGGAAGATTGCCATACTCTGACATTGAATTCACAGTTCTCCATCAAATGCTGGTGTAAAATAACTGTGTTTTAAAAAGCCAAACATGTTTAAGCACTGACTGTGTGGGAGTGGGAGGCAGATGGGCACCTCACCTTACTGTAAAGATTAGTGAGGTCACAGGAGGAAACAGCTCGAGACTCATCTCACCACCCACAGTCTCCAGTTCAAGGTAGGGAGACTTTTATGCTCCGTGGTCCTTAAGTACAGGAGGCTCCTTCATAGTCAGTGACTACTTTACATATACATTTCTACATCACAAACACCTAGATTTACTAGATCAGTCCCATCATGTCTTACACTTTCCCTATCTACATTGTACGTTTTTTCAACACTACCTGAATCATAGAGCTCTGAACTCCCTTGGCCCTATTTGCTCTGCTGTAATACAGATAATAGGTTCTAGGATGAAAACTCTTTTTCTGAATACATTTAAGATCTTTCAGAAGAGACTAAAATAGAAACTTTAAGAACATTAACTTAGAGCATTTTTCAAGTTCATCTTACTTGCAGTCCATTAAAGTGAAATGACAACTGAGGTATGACATGAAGTAATTATACTGATTGTGTTGTATGTGCTCTGCAGGAGCCGAATGATTAGCTGAGGATATTAATTTCAAAAATCAGACAGCAAGAGATCAGCTGAGATGAAAGATCACTGCAAAGTGACCCCAGACCAGGGGAAAAGAAGGAGAGGGGGAGAGTTCAGTACAGTCTAGCAGTGAACTGAAGTAGATGCATTTTAACACCAAAGGTGTTTTCCATGCAGGTGTCATCACTACAATTCAAAGTCACCACTGTGGATTCCCTTTATGGTCATGGAAAGAAATGGAGTATAATACAACCAGCTTGGTTTTAGGTGTCTGAATCAGCTTGTGATAAATCCTAGGTTGCCTGGTTTATGGAGGGAGTGTAGAGTGACTAGCTTGGCCATTACGTTTGGTGTGCTGGGCTGTAGTTCAGTGTTCCACCCTTGGGGAGTGGGTGAAATGCAGGTGCAACCCCAGACTGAGCTACCACCTTCCTTATTCATACACAGCCAGGACTTGATCATTACCCTGTGGCATTGCACCTCATGAGCAGCGAAATAGTAGCTAAGTAGCAGACTGTATAACTCCCCTTAGAGACAGGATGTAATAAGATGAGGTTGATAAGGATTCTCTGAAAGACAATAGGTATAGATTAACCTTTGTGAATAACAAACTTAGCGGACTTAATTTCTTTGACCTCTAAAACAATTTTCACAGTCACAAAAAGTTAATCAGAATGTAAAAGCTCTTTACCAAATGTTCTCTGTTGAAATCAGTATTGGATTTGTGTACTCGAGCTGCTGTGCAGCCCTGAATAGACACATTAAAGATGGTTTAATCCGGTTGTACTTTGGCTTTAGCTTAGTTTGTCAATCAAGCAGTGCAAGTCAAACAGCTTTCACTTAGGGATTTTCACTACTTCACTTGGATAAATTCCTTAGCAAGGCATAAAGTAACTGTGAGTCTGAGGGACTTTGGGGCCACGGAGGCCTTCCTGGAGGTAAGCAACAGTAGCCTGGAAGCCAGTTCTCAGTGTAACACAATGCTACAAAGACGATGTCATGAAGCTTGACTGGGCAGCATATCCATTGAATCTGGATACCCACACTCAGAGAAGAGGTAAGCAGTAGTAAAACCATAATTTCGTGCTAACAGGGACACCCCCCACACCCCCTTCCTCAACATGTTCCACATGGCTTCATCTGTCATTTGTCAGTAAAAGTGTCAAACTACTTTAGCTTCACTGAAGTGTTGACTTGGCCAAGAAACAATGTTCTGGTATGCCTAGGCCAAAATAAAAATTTTGGAATCATCAGGGTTATCACTGCTACTGACTCACCGACTTCGTGCAAAAACACAGGCACTCCCTGCACTGAAGGCCCTGGGATCAAGGTTTTGAACACATGTCCAAGGATCCCTGGCCCCTTGTGGTTTTGGCTGCTAAGGCTCAGTCTGTGCTGAAGAAAAACCTGGCCTATCCTGCCTGTCCAGGGTAACCAGGGCTGCCTTCTGGAGTCAGAAACCGACCCTTTATCCCATCCATCACTCTGCTGTTATGTGCCCCACCCCCCCCGGTAGCAGAGAGACAGTTTGAACAAGAGTTTTAGGGTTTTGGCAGCAAAAGAAAGTAGAAAGAATACCTTGCTTACTGGTTCTATCCTTACATGGCACCAATAATTGCATCAGTACTCTGGCCTGTGCAGCACAGGCACTGTCCACAGGTGATAATGAGAAGGGGTGCCAAACAACTAATTCATGGCCGTCAGGAATGTTTTCTCACGTTCCACATACCTGGAAATGAGGTGAGGCATTGCAGTTCAGATGGAGGAATGCCTTTGTAGGGAATTTTCAATTTTTATGTAGTGGGAGTAGACAGCAACCCTGGCTTTCTCCATGGCAAAGCACTTAGTCCTATATTATTCCCTCTCTGAAATGAGGACAATAATGCTCGGTCATCTCCCAGCAGTGTTACGGGAGTAGATAGTACTTGAAGATAGATCTTGAAGTCTATTTATGTCCTGTGTGATGGAGACCATGCATGACCTTCAGACAGTATTTCCTGTCCTTGAAAATGGCAGTTTATCTCTTGCTGCTGTTTCTCACGCAGGTTAATCTATGCTTGGTTGGCTATGACATAAAGCACAACTGGACAGTTTAGACATATAGTACTATTATTATGAAATTTAAATTACAAAGATAGAAAACATCAAAACATCAAGGAGAGCATTTAACCTCTTTGATCAACCTTTCTCCTGCATTTTCTTACTATTAATTTTCAACCAGAAGTGTTTCTTTCGTCCTGTAATAATCACCCATCTCCAAGAAGTGAAAATACTCTTGCAAAACTAATAAATGAGAATCTATTTGCAAAGAAATTTATTTATGCGCCTGGCACTTCAGGGTGCTTAGAGCTCAAACTGTGAGCTCTGCACTGTGTAAATTTAGAAGCGATTTTTCTAAATGTCAAGCATTTATTACATGAAAAAAACATTTGGAGTGTAGAGCAGGTCCCCAGTGATATGCAGTGCATTTGGGGAAAGAATTCTTGGATGAACAGAAATAATATTTGAGAGATGAAAAGCAAATCCACTATTTGAAATTGATTTGTGTACATGGAAAGGAGCTTGAGCAAAGGTAGAAGACCAGTTCAGAACTTTGTTTTGTCTCATGCATAAAGTAGTGGTTTTCCAAACCTTTATAACCTTCATACCAATCTGTCTTTTCTCATCCTGAAGCACTTCTATCACCTCTGCTTCTCCTTCTTACCCTCATAACAGCTCCAGCAGGCTTCATTCAGACCACAGAATGCAGAATTTATTCATGCAGGATTTTACCCACGTAATGCCTTACCGTAAATGTCAACATATCTCTAAGTCTGAAGCAGTAAAGTGCAACTCTCCAACTGTAGGATGATGATATGGAATATAAGGGACACTGCTCTATTGTGAGGAGCCTGTGATGACTTGTTTTGCATGGAAATGTGAGAACCATCAGAAGCAAGGGAAAGAAAAATTGAAGGTAGCCTTACAACGACATCAGCCAGCTCCCTCAGCACTCAGTGGTACATCCTCTTGGGGCTTAGGGGTTTATGTATGCCCAGTTTGTTTAAATGTTCTCTGACCTGATTCTCTTCCACCAAGGTACAATTTTGTTGCTCCAATCTTTCATGCTGGTCTCTGGGGTTTCCTGAACTGTGGCTTTTTAGCAAAGGCTGAGGTGAAGAAGATAAGTACCTCAGCCTTGTCCATATCCTATGCCACCAGAACACCTGCCTCTTTCAGCAGCAGGCCCACATTTTCAGTCTTCTTTTTGCCCTGTATATACTTATGGAAGCTTTTCTTGTTGCTCTTGACATTCCTTGCCAGAGTCAATTCCAGTTGGCTTTGGCTCTTTCCTAACCATGTCTGTTTTCTCAAAAGGTGTCTCTACATTTATCACAGCTTGCCTGACCCTAATTCTACTTTCTGCATACTTCATTTTGAGGTCTGAGTTTTTCCAGGAACTCCTTAGCAATCACAGGACCCCTGACATTTTTGCTTGACTTCCTGTTCTTTAGGAGGGATTGTTCTTAAGCATAAGGAAGGTGATGGTTGAGTATCAACCAGCTTTCTTGGACCTCTCTTCCCTTTAGGCTTCTATCCCATGGGACTCGTTCATGCGGATCCCAGAAGCAACCAAAGTTTTCTCTCCTAAAGGCCAGGGTTGGGATCTTGGTCTTTGCCCTGCTGTCTCCTCTCAGGATACTGAACTTCTCCATCTCTTGGTCACTGCAGTCAAGGCAGCCTTTGACTCTCACATCCTCAGGGAGCCTTCCCCTCTTTATAGGTGTGAGGTCCAACAGGGCACCTCTCCCTACTGGCTCCTCTGTCACTTGGGTCTGGATGTTTTCATCAGTGCTCTTCAGGAACCTCCAAGGCTGTGCTCTTCCTCCAGCAGGTGTTGCTATGGTTACAGTCTGTCCTGAGGACCAGGACCGGAGAATGGGAGGCTGTGAAAGCCTCATCTACTTGTTCTTTCTGAACAGAGTAGACTGATCTACATCAGCACCTCCTTCCCCATGGAGGTGTCTGATACCTTGGGCTGGAGCTGCTCCATCTGTCATTCCACAGCAGCCTGCCGTGTTCCCTGGCTGGGGGAGGTGGGACAGTCCATGGGGGTTAAGTCATTCCCTGTCAGCCCACGTGGGGAGCACCTATGGTGCTTGTTCATCTGATGACAGTAAGTCAAGGTCTGTGGATAAAAGTCCTATGTTTTCTTACTCCATCTAAAAAAAGTTGAGAGAAAATGACAAACTTTCATCTGAAAGCTTTTCTTCATGTCTGAAAGACATGCTGTGAAGTTCAAAGCAATTGTTCCAAATTCAGTCAGGTACATAGGAACTCTACTACTACAGAGGAAAAGGCAGCTAGAGAATTATGGGCTAAAGAAGAAAAAAGCTGAAAATATATCTTCCAAAGGACAGAGAGAGACAAGTAATTTACAGCCTGTGAGGAAAGTGGAGAGGTTAGTGGTGGAAAGGATATAGCAGCTGCATGACATACACACAAAAACCTCCCAAAAACAAACAAAAAAAAACCCACAAAAAACCCTAGAAACCAGAAAAATAAAAACACTGATTAGACACAAAGATATTTTTGAGACACTTTATATCCTGGTTTCATGTGGGAATAGAGTTAATTTTCTCCCTAGTATCTGGTACAGTGCAGTGTTTTGGATGCAGGATGAGAATAATGTTGATAACACACTGATGGTTTCCCTGTTGCTGAGTGGTGCTTGCCAAGGACTTTTCAGTGTCTCATGCTCTGAAAGTAAGGAGATAGCTGGGACAGAGAAGAGCCAGGACAACTGATGAAACTGGCCAAAGGGATATTCCACACCACAGAACCTCATGCTCAGGATATAAACTGAGGGAAGTTGATCCAGAGGGGCAGAGCTCAACTCAGGGATGGGCTGGGCATCAGTCAGGGCGTGGTGAAAAATTTTTTCATCACTTTTTTCTCCTGGGTTTTATTCCTCTCTCTTTTCTTTTTGTAATCTTCCTTTTCATTGTAATTAGTAGTAGTAGTAGTACTTATATTTTATACATTATCTAAATTATTCAACTGTTCTTATCTCAGTTCCTGCGTTTTACTTTATCTGATTCTTCTTCTCAGCCCACCAGGGGTGAGGGGGCAGGGAGCAAGCAAGTGGCTGTCTGGCACTTAGTTACCAGCTGAGGTTAAATCATGACACCATATCAAACTGAGAACTGCCCACTATCATGCTGAAAAGCCGTCAAGAAAGAAGAAAAGGAAAAGGATAAAACTCGCAGAAAGCATCACTCAAGTTTAAAAGGACAGTGAAAGGAACTACTAGACTTTAAAGGAGCCATGCCCAAATGGGAAACCCAGGAAAATCTGGCAGTTGAAAAGTAGATCTCTAATGATATGGTTCAAATACCTTTTCAAATGGCAAGTTGCCAATAAAAAACACTTTCAGGCACATTCAAACCATGATGTCTGCCAGAAATTCAGTGCAGCTTCAAGTGAGATAGAGTAGAAAGTGAGTAGAAAGATTACTCAGCAAAAATAAGAAAAAGCTTAGATGAATGCAGCTCATTAAGGAAAAGGTGAAGGAGCCCCCTGAGACAGATGAGGAACAATCTCAAACTGAAAAGGTTTTGTAACAAATCAACACATTGACAGGTAAGAAGACAGAACAGCAACCATCAAGAAGCAGCTCTGCAGCAACTCAGCATGAAACTGCTGATTTGTGAACTGCAATGCATCTGGTGTCAGAGGAACAGACAATGGTTGGTATAACTTCAGACCCTCAAAAAGAGGCTCCAGGGTGATGCTGAAATCTAGAGAGCAGTAACACTAATGTTTTTACCTGGCAAGATCAGGAGGAACTGTGAGAGCAGCTATGCTGGAAAGGATTCCACATGCATTTTTTCCCAGGAAAGTCACGCCTCATGGATGTGGTGGAAACATCTATAGGATGATACAAGCTGCGTGCATAAGGGTGGTGCAGATGGAAGATTTTGTCAAAATATTTTGCATAACAATAACTTCAGATTTCTAAGAGATACAAAGGTCATGTTCTCCCAGCTTTAACCCAGAAGGCAGGAAATGACAGAAATAATGGAGAGCCTTCACTGTGGAAGGAAGCTGTCAGTGGGCTGCCACAAATATTTGTACACTGGACTTTACCATTCAATACATTCCCCTAGCCAAGGCTGTCCAGCAGGTTGACAAAAGAAAAAAGGGCAATCAATATTAATGCTGAGCTCGAAGATGCAGAAGGGTATTGTGTTCCTGGATAACTGGGTGATCAAACGGGGAATGAAAATTTAATGTCAGTGACGGCAAAGTAGGGGGAAAAAAATAACTCATAGCTATTTGTCCTTAGGAAACAGATTTTTGAGTCACTTTGGATAACTTTCCAAAAACATCAGCCCAGTACTGAGCAGTGATCAAAAAAGTAGCTAGGATATTTTTACTTACATTGAGCACAAAACAGGAGTTCTCATTATGTCACGCTGTATTGCTCCAATGCACATGTTTTGAAGATCACATGTTCTTAGTCACCTTGTTTTAAATAGATCATAGCAGAACTAGAATGAGGAGTAGAGTGATGAGGATTATTAGGGTTACAGGATGACTTTCTGATGAGAAGGCACTATAATGTTGAAAGATGCAAATGTGCTGGAGTAGAGAATCATAGACTCACAGAATGTTTTGGGTTGGAAGGGACCTTAAAGACCATGTAGTTCCAACCTCCCTGTTGTGGGTAGGAACACCTTTCACTAGACCAGGTGCTCAGAGCCCCATCCAACTTGTCCTTGAACACTTCCAGGGAAGGGAAATCTGTCAGATGAGGGATAACATGAAGGGAGTTAGCACAGGATGATTATTTACCGGGTTACATAACAGAAGAACTCCTGGAAAGTCAGCAAAATGATCAGACAATAAGGATAAAATCATAAGGCAATGTTCTTCCCTGGTATACTGTGATATTATGAAATACACTATTAGAAACTAAAATTACAAAACTACTTATATCAAGTCAGACAACTTCATCAATGGTCTGGATAAAGCCACTGGCTCAAAAAGCCCCTAAATTTCTCTTTGCCTCAAAAGAAAGTCTGTTCCAGCCTGGAACATTTGGAGCACATTATGCCCTTTTCCCCTGCAAACTCTGTAGGAGGCCAGGCAGATAACTGGCCTGACCCAAAATGGCTTTTCTTATGTTGTAGAGCCCTGGCCTTTCCTTGTCCCCCATGCCACCACTTTCTATGGATCCTTTGTGCCTGGCCACCACTTTCTATGGATCCTTTTCATGCCTAGGCAGTATCATTTGATACAATGAAACTAATTTTTCTGGAAGAGGTGATCCCTCCCTTCTGCACAGCCCTGGTGAGACCCCTCTGCAGTGCCATGTCCAGTTCTGGGGTCCCCAGGACAAGAGGAGAGATGGATGTACAGGATCAAGTCAAGCCAACAGCCATGAGGACAATGGAGAGCTTGGAGTACCTGAAAATACGAATACAGGAGGCTGAGAGATCTGGGAGTCTTTGGCCTGGAGAACAGAAGGCTCAGAGGCATCACATCAATTTACATCACATAAATAGCTGGTGGCAGGAATACCAAAGACAAAGCCAGGCTCTCCTCAGTGGCATCCAGAAGAAGGGCTACACTCAATGGGCATGAAATGAAAAACATGAAATTCTGTTAATATTTAAGAAAAAGCACCCTCATTATGAGAGTAACAGAATACTGAACAAGACTTGGCCATGATAGAAGCATACCCTGCCAGTGCAAAAATTTCCCACTCCAGACCCCTCCTAGATCACAGTCCAGCATGTTTTGGCCAAGGATCAGGGAAGGTAATTTGTGTGCTACAGAAACACACTTCTACAGCCACCCAGCTATAGGGTACTAAGAGCTGAGAGAAGAAGTCAGAGGCAGGAAACCTGTCATGCACTCCAGCAGGCATCATCTAAGAAGGACTGCTGGAGCAGAAAGTATGTTTGCAATTACCATCTCCAATTTTCAAAATATGATTGTAATGCTTTACAGAAGGTGGGATCCAAGGTGTGTTTGCAGTAGTTAAACGATTGCTAGAGATGGGAATGGGAAGCTGGTCTGCACATGGAGTGCTTCAGACAGCAAAACCTCCCCATATTACTCACTTTTCCATGTATTATAAAGCTGGTTGTATAAAAAGGCAGAGATCTTCTAGCTCATACATTTTTTGGACACCCATGAAGTCTGTAAGGTGTCTTCAGTTGGGAGATATTGGGCTTCAAATCCACCCTTTAATTTGGAAAATATGGACTTTGAATTTGGGTTATTCTCGGGTCTTGTATATGACCTGAACTCCACTGCCAAGTACAGAGACACACACTCCCATCTGAATTTCTGCAAGATTTTTGACTGAGTCTGGCCCAGATGGATTTCACTATCTTCACAGCTGCCCTGGGGTGCTGTGCTGACCTGAACGGGCCAACAGGATATTCTGTACCATACAGTGTCATGTTCAATCAGATCAGTCACCAGATAAAGACTGAGGTAAAGAAAGAAGAAGGCTTCCAAGGTGTTATTGTTCAGAGAGCAGGTTGGCCTTGGTCTGGCTATGGGGCACAGTGTGTGATTGCCTTTATTTTTCCTGGAGTTTTCCCCCGCTTTTTTCTTCACCTATTAAACTGCCTTTTTCTCTACACACAAGTTTTCCTACTTTGGTTTTTCCTTTTTTGTCCCCCATCTCACTGGTAATGACAAGGACAAGCAAGCATTTCTGTAGGTGCTTGGCTGCTGGCCGAATTCAACCCACCACACTTCTCCATCCTGAAAATGTATTTATATGCTGTCTGTCAAGTCTGAGACATCTTCGCGTCTAGCTGACAGTAGCAGGGAATAACTGCAGACAGTTCTTGGAGAAAGCAGCACGTGTCCCTTTGCAGCCATCCCATCCAGCCTGTGTCATTCACTGCAGACAAGCGCCCACCAGCCAGAAGAAAGGCTCCATGCAGGCTCTCTTTGCCTTGCAGTTCACGTCCCTCACCACAGGGAGACAGCTGCAATACATCTCTGAGAAAGAAACCGGCCCAAAATGTCAGGCTCAGGCGTTCCTAGGGAATCCATGACGCCGCTGTGGTCCAGCAAGGCCAGCCCTCACCACCGTGATGGACAGCAATCCTCCATGCTCTCAGCAGGCTTCAGCCAAAGTGTCCTGAGCAGGTTAACCCCACAGCGGAACGTTCAGAACCTCAGAGCAGTCTTGTGGGTATTTCCTCCATGCACTTAAAAAAATACAATGTTCCCACCCAGCAGAGCATGGCGTCAGAGAAAGCACCAGATTCATTCACTGATGTAACAGCGGAAAAGAGCTGCCACAGGGAGGGAAGAGAGAGGCCTGCTCTGGGACAGAGCTGCGAGCACTCTGCGAGCCTGATCAGAGTGTTCAACAAAGGAGGAGAGGAGAGGAGAGGAGAGGAGAGGAGAGGAGAGGAGAGGAGAGGAGAGGAGAGGAGAGGAGAGGA
>VZUI01091703.1:0-159667 GCA_013401135.1 Cettia cetti | reverse complement strand
CTTTTTTTTTTTTTTTTTTTTTTTTTTTTTTGTAATTTTACAGACAGAGGAGTAAAAGGCCAGATACTGCCTTCAGCCCAGGGCCACAGAGGAAGCCAGTGCCAGCCCACCTTCCCTCCACCTGAGGATGGCTGCAGCTGTGCATCCTGTGCCTGCTGTGGCACAGAAGCTGTGCTCCCACCCTCTCCAAGCCTGCTTACAGGGAAAAAGTCCCTCTTGCTGAGGGCAGAGTGCCCAGCAGTCTGTGCACTCCTCACTGTGCTCTGGGACTCCTTTTCAGAATCATTCCCTGATGTCTGGCTGTTCTCTGGGATCTGTTTTTAAACAGAACAACAGCCCTCTCAGCCCTGTTTCTGTTTTCTGTGGAAACAGCTGTGGACTGTTTTTTGAGTTTGTGGGGTTTTGGAGGGGATTTTTTTTTTTTTCTGTGTTTGTTTGTTTGCTATGAGACAAATGCAGCTGTAATTAAAATAAATTAAAAATACAGTCTATTCCTGTATCTCACACTAAAAGCCTTTTTTTTTTAAGCATTATTTAACACTTTAAACATTGTTTTTTATACAAAAATACATGAAGTTTATCTGTGGCTCACAAACCCAGGACTGAGCAGTGCCATGCCCTCACCTGCACAGTTGTGCTCCTCTGAGCCACCTTTTCCTGGAGCTGGAGGACAGGAGGATAAAGATTCTTTTGTAATCAGTGGAAGTGATTTGAAACGTTGGGGAAAATGACTCACGGGCAGATGCTGAGAGAGACCTAATGAGAAAAACACCAATGAGTGACCTTTAAAAGTAGTGTGTGATACAGAACAGCTCACCTAGGAACATTCCTTCTGACACAAACAGTGATATGCTCAAAAAATAGTGAGAAGTGGCAACTTGAAGCTGATAAAAGTGAATATTTGGCTGCAGCTAATGTACTGGCAGGATCAACATGGTCTCTACAGCTACATGGATAAGAAATATGCAAGGTTCATGGAAATACTCTAAAAGTTTAAAGAATAGGGGTAGCCTTGATGTGATGCACAGAGTTCTATGTTAAATATAAACCATGTTTGTGGGGGTGTATATTCCTACACTTTACGGTGTAATAAACCTCTCCTGTTAAAAATTTCCCTGGAAGCATGTGTTTTTATATTGCTTACTAGAAGGTTTTCTGTAGTGATCTTCAGCATTGTGAAGGCTGTCAAACTGTGTTTTGGACAGGAAGGATTTCTGATTTGATTTCTATGGCATTGAAGCAGAAAATGTAGCTTCAATAGGAAGAGCACCTGTCAGAAATGGGCTGTTATTTTTTAAAATAGACTTTAAGACTAATTTGGGGGGGGGGGGGGGGTGTTGTGCATGTGTGGTATTTAGTCATCATGTAATTTGTATTAATGAAGTCTTCACATATTTTTTATTGGGCATTAAGATTACTGGGGTACAAAACTCTTAAGTTATGGAAAATCGATAAAAGTTGTAACAGATGGGAATAATGTAATTTTAATACACATTAATGGCTGTGCTGACCTGGGACTGATGGCTTTTAGGTCTATTTGAAAAGCAGCTAAAGGTCTTCAACTTTCTGCTTTGTGTGAAGCTTGTAAAGGATCTGGGACCCATCACCCCAAGCAAAGAGTTGCTTTTCTTTAGGATTGTAGTGCACGGTGGAGTGGCTACCCTGGCGTCTGGGGAAATGCACTCCTGGGTTTATGTGGGCATTTAGGGCACCCAACACATCATAAACACACTGGATGCGGGAGGAACCTCCAGAAGGAGAGTTGTAGACCACGTGGAGAGCGTTGCAGGCCATGAAAGCTGCCTCAGCACCCTTGCTGCTGCAGGGCGTGTCCCAGCTGTGCTCCACAGCCATGGCTGCGGGGTTGATTTTGGTGAGGACAATGTTTCCCTCGCTCTCTGGCTCTGCATGGAGGGCCCACAGCCCCTGCTCGTCCACAGCCAGATCTATTTTTGTCTGTGGGGAGAGCTGGTAGGCAGGAATCCTTCCAGCCCCTGGCAGCAGCATCTGGTCAGCTACGTTTCTTCTCTGGATATTGAACTTAACGATCTCGTTTAAGGAGCCGTATCTGTGGTAGAAGAGGAAACCCTGGTAGATGACCTGGCCAGTTCCTTCCCAGGGCAATGGCAAGGGGACTCTGCGAGCCTTCAGTGTCTGATTGTTTTCCATGAAAGTCATGATATTTGCAAATTCCAAAATCACGTTGTTTACAGAGCCACTTAATAAATAAATCTTTGCGTGCTTTTTGCCAGGATCTTTCATCCAAGAGCCATGCTTTCCTCCAGTCCTCTTAACTACTTTTAGGGACCTAATACCTGAAAGCACATGGTCACAGCCTGCAAGGAAATACACAAAGACAAAAAAAAAAAAAAAAATTAGAACATCTGTAAATTTTCTAGTTTCCTTTCTTTGAATTACTTAGTTTCCTTTTAATTCATGCCTAAGGCCAGAGTGAGTGTATCAGTAAAGGTGTCAGCAGCGTGGCTATGGTAAGAAGTGCTGAAAATAGTTTTATGTGATATATTCCTGCTGAGAAAACTGTGGTATCTTCACCTACCTATAGAGTGTTGGGTTCTGTTCTATAACGCTGGTGTTATGCAAAACATTTGGATATTTTTGTCTCTGAGAGGAGACCAAGAGCACAGTTAGTGATTTTGTGATTATTCTTGACTTACCTTTTACAGGGCTATAATTTTTACTTCAGGAACTGACTTCTGGTTTCGATCAATGCAGTAAAGTAATCAGATTTATTTCTTGTTGGAGGCATACAAATTAAAATCCATTATCATCCACATGTATAGTATTTTTGTTTCAGGACTGGTCTTATCCTCAGGTAGCCTCTTTTTTATACATTTATGGTATAAATAGAAATAAAGATAGATCAGAATACCAGAAAGCCAAAACACTGGGCTGTCTTCCCTGCCCAGAAGGGAAAGAGAACAAAATATAGATCACACAGCCAGGGGTGTGCATGCACTGAGGTCGCCTCTGAAGGGTCTGGTATGGTGTCTGTGCTGTCACCTCCTGTGCCAGGAGCGTGCTCTGGAGGGTTAAAATTGGTATCAGCAGAGAGCAAGTCACATCTCTGTCTTCTTTAAATCTTGTGTGCACTCTGCAGGAATGTTTCAGACCAGAAAGCAACAAGCCTGTGAGGACTCAGGCATTTAGACTCTGGGATCTTTATCAAGGAGCATCCTTTCCAGGGAAAAAAACCCCAAAACTATTGCCAAGCATATTAACAAGCTTGTTTACCAAGGGTGCTCAAAAATTAAAAGGCACAGCATTTGAAATTAAAAGAATAGTTTTCAGTGGAGTGCAGCCATTTCAGTAAACAGGACAAACAAAGCTCTAAGGCAGGAAGTTCTGGCAGCAGATGAAATGGAGAAAGCAAAACCAGCCCCCCTGTCTGGCCTGATATGAACCTGTTGAAGCCAGTGGCAAGATTCCAGTTGCCTGTAGAAAGCAATCTTTATGTCATTTGTGTATGCTGATATCCTCTCATCAAAGCTTTTGGATATTGCTGCTACAGTGTGGATTTTCTTTTTCTCTGGGAGTCCTCACTCTGGAAGTTCCTTCCCTGAGCAAGCTACAACAACTTTCCCAAAACTAATATTTATTGATTGGATAGATTAAAAAAAATTAAAGCTGCTGAATCAAAACCCCTAGGCAGCCCTAGCAGCATCTTTCTCTGCAGGGGAAATAATCAGATTTTTGTCTGATTGTTGTTTTCTGCGTGAACTTGACCCAAACCAAGTAACAAAGCTGGACTTATAAAACTTCTTTTCTCCTGGATTTTTGAAGTGACTCAGCAAAAATAATCACAGAGTCTGGTCAGGACATGACCACATAGAGGCAGAACTACTATTTCTGGAGTTGAGGATCTTCCTACTTTTTTTAAGGGCTATAAAATCTTCACAGGGAATATTTTTGCCATCAAAATAAATGGGAAAAGCATCTGACTAGTACTGGCAGTAGAGAACAAATTGAAAATACAGTTACTGTGAACTGCTACAATAAGGTTAAAAGTAATAATTTCCAACAAAAGAAAATGGTAAGTAATATTTCCTCACTGAAACTCTCAGAAAGATACTATTTTCAAAGTGCCCTAACCACAGTCAATTTAAAAAAAAAAACCATTTTTTTTTCTCTGAATAGAATGCCTAATGCTCGAAAGTTCTCTAAATGGAAAACAGAACTATTGATATTCAGAAAACTGAATTGTGGAGTACAAGGAGAGCTCAGAAGCAGAATAGGTGATTTCTTCTGTAAGCATTTGCCTTGATGCTGATTTGCTTGAAAAGTTCAAGGAAGAAATTAAGAACTTGTGTAAAATTAAATCAGCCTAACCCTACTGAGGTCAGTGGAATTGTATAATTGATGATGCTAAAGTTCTTTCACTGACTTTTTAAAAATTACTCTTTGTATTTATTATTACGGACTCTTCATTTCTTACTACTAGGAAAAGAAAACAAACTACTTTAAATATGTCTATAACATAATTTGCATCCATTCCACAACTTTTTAAGGTAAAGATAATTATAAAATGTAATTTGTTTAAAAAAATTATAGATCGGGCATATATGTTTATTAAAATATATAGATATAATTTATATATGTATAAATATATAAATTATACATTTTTTAAAAAAAATATAGATTGTGCATATATTCTTTATGCTGGGTACCATAACACCTAATTTTCAAATCAGAACTAAGCTTTCCTTATGGCCATGCCAGTGTGCTCTCTTATTAAAGTGAAAGGAGGGACAAGGAGAGGAAGATGACAGAGCAGGCCAGTAAAGCAGATACAAACTGTAGAAGTGAACTAAGCATTTATATTATCTCACAAATTTACTTTTGAATGGATGTTTTGACCCTGTCTGGTCCAAAAAACAAAGACCAACATTATTTTTCTTAGTACAGCTGCAGTACTCAGAAAAGTATTTTTCTGGGACTTTGCAAGTGCACACCTTCAGAGGATTTTACCTTATTTTATAATAAAAAGTAACTTCCATGGAATTAATTTAATATGCAGTAGAATATCTGCTAAGTAAATGTTTGAACTGTATTTTCCTCCCTCCCTCCCTCTTCCATACCTTTTTTGCATATTCATGGGTTTTATAAGTCTAGTATTTACACAGCCCAAGCCCCCTTGCAGTGGCACGTGGTATTCACACAGCTAATGAAAATCTGCTATCCCTGCACCAGCATGCACATACGGGACTGTCCCCACCAAAGTTCAGAAAAACAAACTGCTCTTACTTGCATTAAGCATGACTTTAATTCTCTTTTTTTCTTCTGCCTCTTCCAGCAGCCGCTCTTCCAGGAGGTTCTCGTGCACTTCCACACAGGCGTTGGAATCCGTGACAGATCCCAAATATTCAATGTCTCTCTGGGCGTGCTCGAGCCTCGATAGCAGATTCTCTGCTTCCCTCTTAAGCTCAGCCTTGTCAGTGCTCAGTCCTGCCAGGCGGGACAGCACCATCCTGGAAAACTCTCGGAATTCGCCCACATACTCCTGCACGTCTTGGTTGCATTTCTCCAGCCTCTTCTTGAGTCAGAACACGGGAAGAAAACACATGGATAGATGTGGATATTCCGTGTACATTACAACCTCCCTCATGATTGCTTTAAAAACTTGCAGCAGCCCTCTTGTCAGAGGGCAGAAAGGAGCCCAGCTCAAGACTCCTTGTTCATCACAGCATGAAAAGGGCCCTGCTTTATTCCTCTTCACAGCTCAGCCATCCTGACTCCAACCATTCCCTGACTCTGGATGCAGCAAGCTCCTGCTGGAGGTTTCCCTTGCAGCCTCTGACTTTATGTATAAATCTACTGAATGAAGGCTTTTACCTGGTGAGAATGTGACTGCAGGCTCCAACAACAGGCTCTGACTGCAGCCCCAGACTGACCTCACAGCAAGGATTCTCTCTCTCCAGGATCCTCCTCCTTCTTCATGATCCTCTTGCTCATGGTGCTCAAGGTTTCTCCTCCTTCATGGTTTCCCTCTCCAGTCCACCCAGTCCCTTTTATCACACTTATCTTTATTGGACATATTTGTGATTCATCAGAGGCAAGGCTGCATTGGGTAATTAACACAGCTGTGACTGATCAGGGGTGAGGTCACCAGTATTCCCTTCTCCTGCAAAGAACCATGCTTTTCCCTCCTTCCCAGTGCCCCTGCCCCTATCTATTCCAACCCAGGGGGCTGTTGCTGGGTGTCTGTGTGAGAAGAACATCCCAGACCAGCACAAAATTCAAAAGTCTGGACAAAAATCCACGTTTTTCAACGTGACATGGTGACTGACAGACAGATACTATGGTTTGCTATCTAAAGAAAGAAACGTGCTATGATGGAAGCAGCCAGTGATAATTCAGGGCTCATGATCTCTAATAACTTGCTTTCCATAAACTTTCTGGAACTCCTCCTGTAGGACCACTGGTGAAGCATCCGAGTTTTCTGCAGGAAATCTATAGCCATGAACATTTCACTTGAATACACCTCTTCTGACTGAGGCAGAATTTAGGGTCGCTATTTTTCTTCCTTTTTAAAGGTGAAAATGAAAATACTGAAATGCTACATTTGAGAAAGTTTTGTGTTGTTTCTTTTTTTTATTTTTTTCCCTCAAATTATTGGCTGTATTAAAAAAAAAAAACAAACACAAAAAAACCCAACAAAAAACAACAAAAAAGATCGCAAACAAAGCTAAAAATCTGTTTCTTTAAACCTAAATTCAAATTATCAATGTTTTCAAAGGCAAGAAATATGGTTTCTCTGTTGCAACTCAGCTGCTTCATAGGTGTCCTGAAAATAGTAGCCCAGCACCCACTTAGGGAAGATGAGGAATTTGAGCAGATCTTTGGTTGGTTTGCTCTGTGAGCTGAAGTTTCTATGTGCTACCTCCTCTCTCCCCCACTAATCCCCAGGAAGTCGCTTAATTACCGTCTACAAAACCTTTATTGTAAATGTTTTCAAGTGCTGTCTTCAGTGCCTGCCTCACTCTTCATCCTGCTACTTTTGTGCCCCTTGCACCAAATGCTACAGGTTACCTCATTTTTAATGGGTGCCAAAGGAATAGAAATTGACGGGAAAAGTTACTCCTAGAGTGGCAGAGAAAATGTAAATCTCCATCTACACAATGGGAAGACAATATCAGGTTAATCCTTCTGTTCCTTTGGTGTTGAGAAGGTAAGACTAATGAGGGTATTGTACAAAAAGGGATGTGAAATTAGGCAAGTAGAGCTTCTCTATAAATCTGCCAATGCAGGCCAGGAGCCAGGGACATGTCAATAATTCAAAATAAACAATATATGATTATAGCACACCAATACTGAGGAGGTATTTTGCAGTACTGGTAGCTTTTAACTGTAGAAAAAGAAGCAAGAACTGATACATTTATATAAGGAATTGAAAGGAATTCAAGGAATTGAAAGGACTGCATTTCAGTCTCCCAGATATTCAGGGTTTATTTAAAGTGCAGATATGTGTTTGCATGAATGTGTCTTGAACTGCCCTTCCAGGTAGGGATATCTGCACATAGGAAAAACACCTGATAAATTTCCATCTCCTTGCTAAAAAATAATTGACAGCACTCTTACTGGTCACAATGTTTCTACTGCTCCCTAGGATGGTCTGTGACAGCAAACATTTGCATTTTTAGCTAAATCCACTGATGTCATTTAAAAAAAAAAAAACAACATACAAATGAGAACAGAACCATAACATTATGAAATTATATTGTGCAACAAATGCTGTGATAAGTTGGGATCATTACAGTTAAAGTTTTAGCAACGATTTTACTCATAAATTTACCCTCCTGATTTGGTGCATCATACAGGCTGTCCTGGGCTCGGAACATCCACACACTTTCCAGCTTCTTTTGCTGCAGAAGGAAACATCAGGTACGTACCTCCAGAGACAGAAAACGCTGGTCAATGTACCTCAGCAGGGCTGCATCCTGCATCAGGTACTGCGCTCCTCCCATGATGCTCATGAGGGATGGAATCAGCAAAATCTGGACTTGTAAGGCCACCATTTTACCAGGAAATTTTGGAGGAGAGTAGTGAATCAGTTCTGTGGGAAATCCCAAATGCCGCCAGTCCAAGCTCAAATGCAATTTGCCATCATCTGAAGTGAAAAAATAATACTAAAAAATCACTAAAAAGTTAAAAATACTGTGGCTGAAAACATTAAAAGGACTTAAAATGGCTGTTGCATTTTATCATTAAGGAAGGAACGTTGTGGCAGAGGGCTGAACGTGTTTATTTCTAGGAGCCAGATGACTACTTCTCAGTTTGTGATCCTATGATTAATCCCAGATGTTCAGTACTGAGTCACATCGAGCCTGTAGGCCAAATTTTATTAAATACAAATAAAAGCAATTTATTTTCCCCTCCTTTCTCCTCCCATCTGCTTTCCTTTGTGACCAACCCTGCAGTGTGTGCTCAGTGCAAATCAGAGTGGGTTCACAGTGGGTGGAACACAAGCCAACCCTTCATAGGGAGATCTGGTCCTTAATGTCTGTGGCTGTAAAACCATCTAAAACAGTTTATTTCATTTCCACTATTCAGCCTATTTACAGTAGGACTGGAAACCATAGACAAAATTATTTTTTTAATAAAAAATTCCTTCTCTTTCTCTTGGCAGTACCTTTCCAGATGAAATCAATACTCTTAACACAGCTCTGTGTCAGTTTAGTGGAGTCCATGACACACATCTTCTTTTGGAATAATAATTCTACTTAGTCTGACGTACAAATTGTTATTAATTAAATTCAGGGCCAGGAGACATTTCTCCCTTTTTAGGCCTTTATTAAGATCAGCTCTGGGTGGGCCCCGGGGGCTGCACACACCACCGCTGTTCCCGCTGGACAACGCAGGGGAGGAGGAATTGCAGCTCTGTCTCAGGGCAGAGCTGGGACTTGCCCCTCTCTGGATCCAAAGGAAAGTGCTGTCAGCTCCCAGCTGGGCGGGTCTGGCCAGTCCAGGTCCATGGAAGTCACAGTGAGGGACCAAAGAGTCTCTGTTGGTGTCCTGGCGTTCCTCTCTGCTCTGCTGCTTTGGGGGTGTCACTTGTACTCTGGGGTGCTACCTTGGCTCGTTTTTTAGGGTTTTATTTCTTTTTTCCACGGAGTTTTCCCAAATTTGCATGAATCCCCAGAGAATCATGGGAGCAGCAGAGTCTGACACAAGGGGGAAGGGGGTACAATGGGACTAGGTAGGAAGTTAACAATTGAATGACCTGAGCTAGCAGGGAAGTGAGCAAGTGGGGAATGATTAGCATTTAATAAAGGTCTTTGTTAACGACACACAAACCTGATGCCAGCAGAAAAAAAAACCCAAAAAAGCCAAAACTCTTTGGGTAAATTTTATTCCTTACAAAAATTAATTATCACTAGCTTACATGGGCCTACTGCATTTGAGGCAATTTGTATCTATTTGATTTTGCAGTTTTTCTGACTGAATGCCTTGTTTGGAAAAACTCATGGCCATGTTAACCCTCTACTTGCTAAAACCCCATGTGTTAGGAGCTTAGAAAGCTCCCTTTGTATCTGAAGCCAAGCTGAAAGCCTGTTTCACAGAATTCTCCACCCCTTCACTTCCCCCCCCCACCCCCAAATTTTTCTTTTTCTGCAACTTTTTTTTCCTCTCCTCACATTTACCAAACTTTCTGTTTTTTTCTAAGTGCCTCGTGTAAGCATGTGGCGATTGCAGAATTCAAGAGTGTGTGTGTCACAGCAGGCAGGGTTTTTTCCTCTGTGTGTTTGATTTTTGCACCATTGTGTGCTTTGCAGGCAAATTTCACCCAAGTGCACAGATGAGTATTTTAGTATTGCTTCACCCTAAGAGGGGCACACAATTTGCCAGCTCCTAATTACAGGCACAATCAGTGATGCACAGAGAGTTTAATACTTGATTTTTCAGTCCAGTGACATTTCGCTTTACTCCAGAGCTCCTGTTTGAGGGGACAGAGAGCTTGCATTGAGGGCAGACACCTTAGGAAGTCTGTATTTCCTTGATTCTGTCCTATGGAACATCCTGACATCACATGCTGTCTTTCACTAAATAATCAGCTGCAACACCAGGGAAGATCAACATAGGAAAAAAATCCCTTTTCTAAACTCCAAGGTGAACCTGGAGTCCTTCGGAGTTGTTCTCTGAGTCTCATGTCTGTCACAGGTAATGACTGGGAGACGAAGATTATTCTTCCTTTCAAGAACACATATTTAGAAGTCAAGATACAGATAAATAAATTCGTTCCTTTATCTTAAGGCAGGAAAAATTATCTAAAAGTAAAAATATCTTAAACTGCTGTACTCCTGGATAAACTTAAATATTCTGCATATGGGGCTAGATTCTGTGAAGCTGCTCAATCATTTCTTAGAATCACCCACAGCTGAAAGACCAGAAGCTCCCAAGGATTTCTCCAGATGAGGCATTCCCATGCTTATTAAACCACGATCTTGTGGTCAATGGCAATGATGGTCCATGTCAAATGCACAGTTCTGGGGAGGCATGCTACAGCAGCTGGTTACGTCCTGTGCTTTGTTGGGCTTTTACATTTATTTTGCTTTGGTTGTTGTATGCTTTCCACTTCTGTTCAGCCTAGGTATATACAGAATTGGGGGTTTTTTCCAGCTATGTATTATCTGTATAACAAACAAACAAACACACATACATACACATACATACAGATATATATATATATATATATGTATATATATGTCTGATGGTGATTTAAAGCAGGATTATTTGGCAGGATTATCCTGGGAGGACAATTGGTCTCGGTGCACAGGATATTGCACACTAACAGAGATAAAAGTTTGCTTTTAACTCAAGAAACTATCTTTGCTGTGACCATGACTCTCTTGATTTGACAGAGCCCTCAAACCTATTAAAGGAAACAAGTGTATAAATGTAGGTGAATATGCCTTTTCACTATCCTTGTCCTCTCTCTGGCTGTTATCCTTTTCTTGTCAATGCTGCTTCTTTGCTGCATTTATTCCACATTTTTACCATTTGGTGTCTGTTTTGACAGCTGTTAGATATTTTCAAATGAAAAATAGGCATTTTCATCTCCATCTGTGTTTGTGGTTTTGATTTCAGATGCTGGATGGAGCTTTATGTGTTTTAAAAGCAATGTTGAAATCAGTTCAGAGCGTGTGCTTGATTTGGGGGTAAAATGGCATTTCCTTAAGATACTGTTTCACTTGTATGATTGCATTCTATGTTTTGTTGTTTTGTTGGTTTTTTATAAGTCAGTTTCTTTCTGTCATTCCAGGTGGTAAAACTAGAGAAGTGCCACAATAAATCAGGTTCTTTTTCCTCCACTCCCACTCTGGTTTCTCAGCTCCTCACAGGACTCACAAGACATTTTTATTTTTGAGCTTTTGGAACATTCCTGACTCCCAGGCTCCCTCACCCTTTTTCCTTGGCCTTTCCTGAGCCATGGATGCTGTTCTAATGCCATGCCCCATGTTCTTACAACCTTGAAAACAAGTGGTAAGCCCCCACTGCTGTCACTTTTATCCAAGTAGTGCACAGATGCACCAGGTTTTACTCCCAAACTACACACTGACTTAAAACAAGGTTAATTATGTTTTTCATCTTTAATTAACCTCAGCATGCAAAGCAATAATAGATGAAAAGGAAAAATCAGAGTCTGATTCAGAGCTTTCTACTGATTTTATACACATCTACACCAGAATAATTGCTGCTCAGCCTGATGCATCATCCCAGTGCTTGTGTGCTCATGTGGGATTTTGTTTGTGATTGCAATTTAGCTGCCTATTTTCGAGGTTCTTATGCTGGTGAATCAGACTGATGTTTTATATTAATAATACAAAGAGTGTCACGGTCTACTTCTGTATTTTCTAATTTTGTGAAGATTGGGTCTGCAGAACCAAGTTCTGTGTTAATACTGGCCACTGTCTAATGCTGAGTTCTGGGAGCTTAGAAAAGATCTTTGTCACAGTGGGAAAACAACACTTAATTCCAGTTCTGCCACTCTTTTCTGTCTCCTTTTTTTTTTTTTTCCCTTCAGTTTTATACCTTACAAAGTGACTCACATTTTTTGTAAAAAAGACCAACATGTGAAGTCCAAGCGAGGTCCTTAGGTGGCGCTCAGCTGTAAGAACTGTGTTGGGAGCGGTATCAGTCAGGATTGGCAGAATTTTGGGGTTCATAGAGGACTCCACTAGGTGGCTGCCAAGCTCTGGGAATTGAAAGGCAAACTCGGCTGGAGCACACAACTCCAAAGCCTGTGGAGGAAATGCAGCCCGCAGAGGGAAGCGTGGTTGGGATGGTGCAGAAACACAAGGAGCCAGGCTGATGGAAAGCTGCTTCCAGGCTTTGGGAAGGAGCTGCTGCAGGGCCGAGCTGGAGGTGTTTGAGGTCTGTGCCACCCCAAACAGGGAATGCCAGAGCTCCTGGCATGGGCAAGAGCCCAGGATGCCCGGCAGCTGCAGGAAAAACATGTTGTCGCATCAGGACGGGCTCTATGAGTGAAATCATAAACAGGGAATAAAGCTGCGCTTCATTCGTGTCGATTAATTGTTGGGGTTAGTTAAATCATGGAATACTTTCTGTTGGCAAGGACCTTTAGAGCTCAGCTAGTGAAACCCCCCCTGTAATGAGCAGGGACATCCCCAGGCAGAGCAGGTTGCTCAGAGCCCCTTCCAATCCAGCCTTGAGTGTTTCCAGGGATGGGGCATCCACCGCTTCTCTGGGTAAGCTGTGCCAGTGTTTCATCACCCTCAGGGTGAAAAATTTATTTCCTGTGTCTGGCCTGAATCTACCCTCTTTTAATTTAAAACCATTGTCCCTTGTCCTATTGCTCCAGACCCTGCTGAAAAGCCTGTTCCCTTATTTTCTATCCGCCCCCTATAACTACTAAAATAATCCAGAGAACTTCATCTGGACATGGATCATGAAATAGTCTGGCAAGCAAATCAACCCTGTGCAGTTACTTTGAATGGTCTGTTTGGTCTTTTGCCAAACTCAGACTCCCTGTTCTGTTGATCAAAGACAATTCCTAGTAGCTTGGAACTTAAACTTGTACAACCCCAGAACTAAACAAATTTTGAATTACACAATTCAGTCTAAACCAACATTAAAATTTTCACTGCTTTTGGCTTGTTTTCCAGTGTGGAATGCGCTCATGAATATTGTCACGAAAATTCGTTTTGCTTGAATGTTCATGTTCATTAAACCTATTCACAGGAGTGCAGTAGTCGAAATGACATTGCTTTAAATTCAGAGTATTTACAGGAAGTGATTATGACATTTGCCCAACTCATTTCACTTGAGAATGCCTGGTGTGGTTTTTTGGTTATGTTTATTTTTCAAACTTGCCTTTTAGGTGTGAGGCATGACTTCTGAAAAGCTCAAAAGATACTTTTTGAACTTTAAATGCCTAGGATGTTATGTTTTCAGTGGTTTTTTTATTGTTTATTTGTGTTGTTTTCTTTTGGTGGGGGCAGTAGACGACTGGCAAGGTAACATTTCATCCTGTAGTATTGTTTCATTTATTGCTGCACTGGAGAAATAGATTCATAAGCTGTACTTAAGTGTTGCAAAGAACTAAGAAAGGGTCTGTACATACCTGGGAAATCTGTTAGAACTTAGCAAGCAACTCTCCCTCTGAGCTCACTAAATGCCACCAGCTGGTGGAAGGAAGGTTTAGTGATGGTGAATAATGCAACTGTTCGTGGCTCAGTGGCAGGTATGTGAAATACTACCCCCTGCAGCCCCCCGAAGTTCCTTGGCTACCTCAGATCCTAGAGGGCTTTGGAGGAATATTTCAGGGATAAGACAAAAGATTCCAAAAGAGATGAAAGAAATGAGCCCAGGCAAAGACTCCTTGCTCATCACAGCATGAAAAGGGCCCTGCTTTATTCCTCTTCACAGCTCAGCCATCCTGACTCCAACCATTCCCTGACTCTGGATGCAGCAAGCTCCTGCTGGAGGTTTCCCTTGCAGCCTCTGACTGCTGGGTATTTCCTGCTGAACTCTGACTTTATGGATAAAGCTGAATTGGGTAATTAACACGGCTGTGAGGGGTGAGGTCACCAGGATTCCCTTCTGCTACATCCAACAAAATTCTGATCCTGCACTGAATTTCTGAGCTGTTGCTGATGGCACGTTCAGAGATTTCAGTGGTGGCTATGCCAGAAACTTGATCTGAGTGGAATGGAGTTGTGCTAGCAAGTGTCCAATTAAATCCATCCCAAACCTAAAAGATAGGAAAATCTCTGTGAACTGGGGGAACTAGGACAGAAAACGCCCTGAAGGGGCCATGCAGGAGTTGATGAGGATGGGTGAAATTCATTGTGCTGCTTTTTTCACATTACCAGTAAAAATGAGTCCTACAGGTGAAGAAGGGCCAAGCCTGAACTCCAGAGTCACGCTTAAAAACAAGGAGTACTTTTAAAAGAAATTTCTTAAGTAAAATCAAAATATGATAAAAGAAAAAAAAATACCTGAGCTTTTTGTTTTGGTTTGGTTTGGTTTTTTTGCTATTTGTATCTGTTTGCTATCACCCAAATACTGGTCTGAAGGTAAAATTAACAAGGCCTCTTGTGTTCTCAGTTTTCTACACTGGAGTCTTGTGATTTTTACTTCTGGAAAATTTTATTAAATTTTTACACTGCCCAAGAATGTTCCTCTGGATGAATTCAAAATTAAGAATTGCATTCAGAATTTGAGCCAAAGAGACATATTCTAACTTTAAATGGTGATCTACAGGTATAAATTTCTGTGTCTCTCTCGTCTGGTCCCAAAAATAAATTTCATCATTTCAGCCTTTTTTATTTCCAACTTTTTATTTCTGCCAAGCAATTTATGATCTCAAAATTATCCTTGCCAGAGTATCTAAGCAAAATAAACTTAGTAATTATAGTGCAAAGCAGGGGCATGTGAGCTAATAAGCACAAAAAAAGTACGTAAAAAGAGAGGATTTTTTTTGAGGCACATTAATCTGAGCATTAGTTCAGGAAATGTCCTGACAGACAAGCTGCAGGTCAGGAAAGGGTGTGCCCATTGGACCTGCAGAGCAGTCAGCTGTACAGCTTTTCAAATTGGCATTTTTCAAAGCCCCACCATATCAAGACACTTCCATGTTTTCCTTCAGTGTTTGCTTCATATTATGCTGGACCCAATCTCTGAAAGGGAATAGAAAATTAAACATTCACAGAAGACTCCAGATTAGAGAGAGTCTCTTACAAACAAACACAGTGAACTCTAGGCATGACACATATGCAAGAAATGAATTTTGTGGCCTGTATGCCCTCTCTGAGGTTAGCACTATCACATCTGAAAGTCAGTGTATCGGATGAAATGGTCTTGGTGCCAGTTTATGATGAATAATAAAGCAGATGCACTATGCTGCCTGGAAAGGATATAAACAAGCTGTCATGAATAATAGATAACCATTTCTTTAATTCTTCTTTAGAAATCAGCTTGTTGTTTAGCAGTGCTACCATTGTTATACTGAATCCATTCCCCAAGCTGTGTCATATCTCCAAAATGAATTATCTCCATCCAGGAAAAAGGTCACACATTTTTGTGCACAGTGTACAACATTTTGCAGTGCTGTACCAAGTGGATTTGATCTGTTCCCTTTGACCTGTCAGGGCTCAGTGTACACTGAATTTGGTTCGAATGGTTTGAAATGTGAGTTTCTGCTGAAAACATTTCAGCCTTGTTATAAAAACAGGCAACTTACAGAGTGCCTTCTTAGGAAAAAAGCAAAACCCTTGTCTTAGGAGAATGGCTGGAAAGGACCGAATCCATTCAGCAATAGATAATATGTGGTAAAATTTTCCATCTCTCCAGTCCTCAGTTGGCCAGACAATCATAAACTGTTTCTGTTGACTGATTAAAATAGAAATTCAGTGCCACCATTGTGGCCTTTTACTGGGTTATAGAAAAAAAAAAAAAAAAAGAAAAAGGAAAAGCTGTTCTGCCCTGCAAGCTATCCAACCTGGCTCTGTTTGTTTCTCTGAGTAGATAGGGCATGACTAACTCGTCCATATGTTCAAACATAAAATTCCTGCTGTGATTCTCTGCAGCAGAGGACAAGCAGCATCTGTACGTGGGGGAGATCTCTTTCCTGCACTTGAATCAGCCTAGTCTTCCAATGGGACATATTTATTCTTGACACTTGGGAGCATGCACGCTGCTGCATCTTTTAGACCTGCTGGGATAACAGAGAGAGTTATCATTCCCTTTTCTGCACAGGACATGTGAGCATCACACCCAAACCTTCTGCCACGACCTCACTGTCTGCCCTTTGCACTCCTGCCCCTGGCAGAAGGACTGTACAGTCCCTGCCGAATTGTCATTGTTGTTGTCCTGGGCCCAGGAACACAGCTGGGCTGATCTGGGGAATAGTCCTGGGTAAGCAATCCCTGCAGTCATGCTGTGCTGCCATGGCAGAGTTAGCAGAGAATTTGTGTGTGACAGTGTTAAAACGTGAAATTTGGGCTGTGTTAGTGTTAGAACATGAATTATGGTCTATTTTTGTGCTAACACATGTACAGGTATTACATATATTCTAACACACGTTACAGGTATTATTGTATATGCTTTCAGATCCTCTGAGAGTATTATCTCTGCGTGTCTGCCTAAAAGGTGATTTAAAAAGATGGCACTGCCTCACATGGTATAAAAGTGACACATCAGATTTGGCCACTAGCTTATTTTTTGTGACTTTCTTCCTGGCCTTCAGTACAGTCTGGTTGCTGGTCCTTCAAACTCTGAAGTACATCTGTCATTTACTAATGTCACACCCAATGAAATGGCACAGGATGTAGGAAGAAATCCTGCGGGGTGTTTCTGCAGAGATGTTACAGAAAGAGAGCTCAATCTTTAGTTCCAGGCTTCATGTTTTCTTTTACTGGAAATGCCTCCTAAGGAAATGCTACAATTTCCTTCATGTTTGGCATGTTCCAGGCATTAGAAGGCATGGACAGCTTTGTGATCTCTCTGAGTGCTATCCTTGTGTGCTACCTTTTGTCACATGCATTGTCCTTGGCTCCTGAGGGGCACTGTTGTCACACGGCTGAGGATGTGCCATGCCCTGTTAATTATAGATTAGGCTCTCAGCCTGCCTGTTCCTGCTCCATGCAGCTCTGCATATTTCCTGTTGGTGTACGTTTCACATGGCTCCTCATTAAACCTTTACAAAACAAATATGCTCGTCCAGAATCTTACAAACAGGGAAAACAGTAGAGAGCTAAAGGTGACATATACAAAAGCAATGCAAGGGTACCTGGCAGCCCAGATAAGGCATCTCTAGCCCTACTCAGTAACAGGCCCAAAGCTGCAAACACACTGCTTTTTGTGGAACAACCAGATGCTGCCGCTGGAAAACGTCTCAGTTTGGCATCTACGGCCAGATGGCCAAACCTGTGCCCTCTGTATGTTGTAAGGCATGCAGAGAGTTCTGCCAAGTGTAAAAAAATAGGAATGTGATCCAGGCACTGTCAGCAGTTAAACTGGATTGCAGCAAATTCTTGCATGTACAGCCCAGGGACATCAAGATTTTAGTGATGGTTTATGCTGCGTGTGTGCCCCGGCTGTGAGAGCCAAGCTTTGGCCCAGTAAGGTCCTGCCCCTCAGCAGCTGTTTCAGTTCAGGATGAGCAGGTCCTTGTCCCAGGAGGCAGGTGAGAGGCACTGGACTCTGGTATTGTGGCTTCTCAGTTCCTACTGGTCATGGATTTAATGTTTTCTCTTCTGTTCTGCTCTGATGTACAGAGACTGAAACCATGCACAAATTAGGTTAACCTGACTTGGAAATGGAAAGAGGAACAGTTTTTGAGAGCACATAGGGACAGAAACAGAGAGCCCTGCCTCTTAAATCCCATCCATTGCATAGAGAAATGGACTTGTGTTGTGTTTATCTTGTTCTGGCTCTCTCCTGAGCAGAATTTTGTGAGGCCATTCACCCGTGCATCTGCCAAGGTGGGCTGGGGGTTGGGGTACAAACACAGTCCCAAATCCAGGCAAAATAAGCAGGTGGATAACTGCAGTTACTTTATGTGGGGATATGTACACCCATAGACTGTCTTCAACCATTTGTGACAACAATTAGGGGCTGATTTGGCATTGGAAGGGAGAGCTCTTGGATAACACTGGTGGTCATTACAGATCCCATGGTGTGCTTCATAACTTTGAATGTGGCTCCAGCTGTTGCCACATGGTCTGGTAAAAGTGAGCTCTGGATAATTTCTCTCTTCTTGAAGCTGGCATCGACTAAAATGAGTTGAAGCACATTTTCCTTTCTGCCTCTAAACATTACCTGGTTTCTTGGCATTATTAAGCAGTTGTGTTTTTCACAGTTACTGCATTTCAGTCATAAACATGGAAGGTGAAATACACCTTGGATGAAAGATGCCACAGACCACAGAGTGCTATAATGGGACTTGTTTCCATTGCAGTTACTGGGAATGCAGTTGTACACTTGAGAGTCCTTTTTACCTACCTAATTGCCTAGTTTTTCTGTCTACAACTGGGCTAATAAACTTTAAAAGCCATGTAAAGGTTTTACAGTGCTAGTGGTACAAACAGAACATTTGCCTTTTATTCTTACTGCTCCAAAGCTTCACAAGCTGTGCTATCCCAGTTACCTATTTTCAATGAACATCATCCCATGAGAAATTTTCCTATCCTCTGTAATCTAATTGAACATAGGCAAAATGCAAAAATGCACATGGAAAAATCAGTTTGCCCAGCAGGACTTTTGCACAGAGTAATACTTAGAAAGGACTTTCAATCTACTCCAAAACACCTAGGGTGATTCCTCTGGGTAACAAGTGCTCATTTATGCTCAGTGAGAAACACACGAGTAAATTATTAGTATGATGTACTTCTATTCTGTGCAGCAGTATCCTTAATGCTGTAGAATAGCCGTAAACTCCCCCTTTTTTTTTCCAGATTGAGATTTATGTGGGCTGGCTGCTGTAGTGCTGCTTTGGCTTGTGTCAGATGGGATTCACTTGGAGCAGCACTGGGAAGGGGGTTGGGGGGAAGTACTGCAGCCTCAGAGTTGAGGACACAGTCAAGCACGACCTGAGAATGGAATTCTTTTGGTTTCAGCATAACACTGCAAATTTCAGGAGTCAATTGGGGATTATTTATTCAGGAATTATGGTTCTATATCACAAATTTATGTGCACAGTGATGGATCTCTGGTTTGAGCAGTTCACACATGCATGGAAAAAAAAGTCCCAAAGTGGTTTAGTACAGACCAGCATGCAGACAGTTTGTGCTGGATCTAGAGCCTTAGGATAAGCAGTCGTTGCATGGAATTGTATTTTTAAGTAAAGAACTGCCTAAAGTTTGCAAATGTTCCCATCTGGCACCTCTTTCAGTTTTCTTTTCCTTCTGGCTCGAGTTCAGCCCTTTTAGGTGGTGCAGTGTGCTCAGGAGGCTTTGACGTCTGTGGAGCTCCCCTGCTGCAGCTTCCCCCAGTCCTTCAGTGTCTTGAGAGCCAGGGCAGAGAGCTTGTGCAGACCTGCTGAGGTGGACATCATTCCCTTGCTTTTGTATTCAAATAAAGGTCTCACGAGAATGATTCATCCAGAAACGGAATGGGAGAGAGTGTTGATGGCTATAAACTGTATAAAGTGTCCTGGCATTGTAAAAGTGTGTTTATCCAAACACAGAAAGTTTTCTGATTAGCATCCAGTATAGAATGGTCTTTGGATTGAATTTTAAAAGCCTCTTTTTGAGATTTGTGCTTACCTATTTTGGAATGTCCTGATGCTTCACGTGTTCCGATTTCATTTTTCTTCCCTTTCGTAGCTGCCTGTAATATTAACTATATGCTCATAAATTAAAAAAAAATCAGCTCTCTTGCCTGAAGGAAGTTTATTGTGTTTTCGTAAAAGATTGGTTCAGGGAGTTGAATTCCACTGGACCACACACGCTTGCAGGAAGCAGTCATAAATTTTGCAGTTGCAAGCATGGTTAAATCTTTTATTTATAAGTTGGCGTACCTCTTACACTGTCAAAAAATAGTGAGGAGAATGTACTTCTGGTGCATCTGCCTTAATGTCAGGAATGACTGCCAGTTTACAATTTTCAAACTGTTTGATGTAATCTCAAACATCAGTCTCCAGCGTGAGCTCCTGGGTACTGAAAGAAACAAACAGAAACTCTGTCTTGCTATAAATAGAAGGCAAACATGCCTTGGTAAACTAAATCCAAAAGAACCTTCATTGTATGCAAAATATTGTGGAGAAAATACAAACTGTGAAGGTCTATTTAATTGCAACTGGTGAACAGAGGGAGCTGGACAGATTGTGGCTTTTAATTCTCAGCACTGCCCATGGGGGCTGAGGAACCTCTGTTCTCCCAGAACTGATTATCATCCATCTGACATAGAGCTACCATTTCAGACATCTCTGAAATACAGGATTTCTGCAGTAAAACAGCAACAAAAAGGACTAAATCTGCACGCAGACCCACGTTCTGTGGCTTTTAAACCCTGTCTGCTTGGCCTGTGTGCAGGTTTGTGCATGCAGGCTAATAATTCAGAATTAAGCTCTGTGTCTTTGAAAGCCTTGCTTGTCTTTTCTTCCTGCTACATCCCTTGATGTAATAAAAGGTACCATGTCTTCCAATAAATCTTGCCTGGCTTATATCCTCAGGCAATTGTAACTACAGCAATGTTAACTAATTTGCCAGCTTCTGCACATGTATTTCAGCCAGGCTTTGAAGAAATATAAAATAAGGTGGGCAGAATTCGATGCATTATGTGATGAACTACATGTTAGTATTTAGATTATTTTTAGTCTGGCTCTTGTAAAGAGCTGGTAGCCAGGACACAGTAGGAATAGCTGGGGAAGCTGCACAGCAGAGGTGATGAGTAGCAGGGCTACTTGTCTATATCTCAGCAAAAAAAAATGTGCACTTTTGCAATTTCATTTTACATTCTGCCCATGAAACAATCAAATTTAAAAAAGCTGTCTCTCCACAGCTTTCTGCATTGAGTAGCTTTCAAGTTATTAATTAATAGAATAGGAAATGTTTCTGGATGACTTAATCTGAATAATAAATAAGCAGAATAATTCACCCTTTGCTAAACATATACTAAACAATTCTAGTTAAAAGCTATGTTCTGCTGCTGTTCAGTGAAAGTTGTACTATGTGAAGTTTTGACAATAAAAATTACCAGCAGGAAATTCAAAAGGCATCCAGTAGCTCCATTTTTCTATTACATACAATGTATTGTTTTACCAACAGTCTTTATGGTGAAATAACATGGAAGTCCACCCAAGTATTAGGCACAATTTAATTCTTTTCTTTCATTTATCATAATATTTATGATGTCAGTTCTTTACAGGCTGAAGTGAGCCAGGAAGAATGGCTGCTTTCTTCTCTTGCTTTTAAAAATATTACCACAAATCTGCAAACTCTTTTTTCTTCCCTTTGTTCAGGGAATGCCACAGATAAATCAGAGTAGAGTATCCATTATGGGATGTATCTTGATGATTGTTTACCTCTCAGATGTCCTTCAAACTCATTTGGGCTAAAATAAACACTGGAATTTTCTGTCCTGAGTGCCTCAGACATGATTTCTCACTGACTAACTCAAATAAGTATTTTGTCATTTGGCTTCTTCAAGCACTCTGAGTAGCTTCACAGCCATTACCTTAGGCAGTCCCTTTTACTCTTCATTTTGTCTTGATTCCAAATTTGACCTTATCTTTATCAGTTGTTGACTACTTTCTCAGATTTGCAGCCTCAGAAGATGAAGGTGCCTTCCTGTACACAGAATAGCTCCCACAAGGCTACCTAAAATAGTATTTTGGAAATGCATCACTATAAATCATTAAATATTTGCACCGGGGGGGCTCATATAACCACCCATTAACTGAATGGTGCTTTTCAGTGCCCAGCCTGGAAAAGATAGGAGTGCACTGATGCTGCTGAGTGAAGCAATGATCTTTGGGTTTTATTCTTTTTACTGTTCTAGGTACAAGCACAACCCATACCTTGAGAAGCTGAAGGCATAGCAATGTTCTCAAGAGTAATGAGTACCAGAAAATGTTGTTTTCTCAGAATCTCATGTGGTTTTTAATAACCACAGGAGGTTGTACATAAATGCACCATGTGCCTGTCCTTTATAGCCAGAGACTCCAACATATTTTATAGATGTTAATTGTGAACAATATCCAGTAGCACGTATGGGAGAAGGAAATTTATTTTACTTTTATTTTATTTTTCTCTGAATTTGAAAGTCCTTTTGTTTATTCACAAGCATCTGGAGGTATTAGAAGCAAATTTAGTCGCTGGGATATTTATTAAAATCACTTTTATTTTGAAAATTTGAGCTCAATACCTCACCCTCAAATCCCATTTTATAAACTAGAATATAAAAACTGAATTCCTAATTCATGGTGATTTGTCAAAGATGCCAGAGTTTAAATAAATCCGCAAAATTTTACAGTTTTATGTTCTGTTTTTGTTTATACTTCCTTGGCAAAAAACCCGAGCATTTAAGTGGCCCTATAGAAATGCCTAAAAATTACAGGAATTAGAGCTGTGGTTTAGAGACAGAAACTGCATTTGAGCGACTGAAGGTGTTCTGGAAGCTGTCCTGAGCAAGCTGGTCCCACTGAGAGTTGCACTGACTCTTTTTGGACACTCAGGTTGCAGGAGCTTGGCGTTCTATCAGATCCCAGGGGACATTGCAGGGGAGTTTTCCACCACGGAACCTGCTGGAAACTTTGGGAATGCACTGAACCTGTTCATTCCTGTTTGGCTGGAAGTGTAAAACAGGGAAACATCTGCGTGTGTGGGTCTGAGTTTTGGGGGGGATTTCCCCAAATTGTGTGGGCACACAGGGTCATCCAAGCCTGACTGATGTACTGTGAGAGCTCAGCATTCTTTGTCTGCAGAAAAATAATAGAAATGGCATGGCTGGCTGAAGAAAAAGAAATCAGGATGGTAGAGACAGAAAATCCTTAAGAGAGGGCTGGGTTCAGCCAAGCTTGAAGAATGTGGGGTTTGTTTGTTTGTTTGTTTGTTTTTTCCTTGTGGTTGTTTGTGGTGGAGCAGGCAGTAGCAGCTCTGAAAATGCAAAATTACATGTGGAGGGATATTTTATTGGCTGTTACTACACTGGTTTGCACGTGCAAACAAGGACAGAACTGGTTTCCTGCACCAAAGCCAGGAAGGTATTTTTCTGGAAATCCCCTAAAATGGACACTGTGTGCAAGACTAACATTCTCTGCCCCATTCCCAGCCTTTATGACCTGTACACTCCATTCGAGGGGTAAGGGAATGCTTCTGTGTATGACCAATTGAAGACAATTAATCAAATTTCCCAAGGCAAAAGAAACATTAGGCAATCAATTAAGATACAATACTAGACTTGTAAGAGAATTCTGACTGCACTAATTAATCAAACCAAGTAGGAAGATTTTGTTTAAGGAGCTCTGAGACACTTTGTGATATACTTCAGAGAAAGGAGCTGTAAGTATTGCAGAGGAGAGCTGAACTATTCAATACACCCATTTTGTACTTGCATCTGCTGCCAATATGATGGATTTTGTGTTTTAAAGTCATGGTGAAATCAAGATTTTTTTTTTCCTAGTCACAAAAGCCTTTGTAATAAGTTGCCCTTTGGTGAGACAAGGGAAGCCCACTCTTCCCCTTGCTGAAGCAAAAGAAAACTGCTTTGAATTTTGAAGGTGAAGCCAGGCTACTGTTTTAAGTATTAATTTTGGGGAAATATGTAAAGAATTTACAGTCAGGAAAAGCTACATCATGATTATGCTCATAATTTTTGATGTTTAATGAAACAGCATCTAGGATCCGTGGTTTGAAGGCCCTCCCTTGGGGACACTGTACACTTTCTGATGAAGGAAATGTTCCTGTGTCACTAGCAGAATTTTAAAACTGCAGAAGATTTCTTCACGTTTTCTCATGATGGGCACAGGCACAGACTCTTTGGAGGCCAGAGTGAGAGGTTCCTCAGATTTATATGAACAGGATAGCAACTTTCATTTGGCACTGGAGGTAACAAGGACTGGCCCATTAGCTGATTTACATTTGAATGCTTTTCAAACCATCTCTAATTTTAGAACTCCTGTTTCTTGGTCTGTTGTATGAAGGCCCTGGACAAGGACCTCCTGTGGTCAGTCATGCAGGAAATAAAGTCTTGGGAATTAGATCAGATGATTCCAAGACTGTATTTAAGAAATGTAACCATTAGGTATGGAAATACATAAGAAAATATCTCTCTTGACACATCAGCAACAGGAAAATTAATGAAATATTGGTGTAAATTTTCAGGCTAACAGTTAGTAAGTGAATGGATGTACTTGGTTCCTTGGTTACTGGAACCTATTTTGGTTGGTATGTCAAGAGACTTCCACAAACTGACCTGACTTCTTGGAATAGTATTGGTTGGAGAATATGCCTATGTAGAAGGCAGAGAAAAAGTTTGTTAGTCAAAAAGATGTGTAGCACTTGAAATTGAAAATGCCTGCAGTTGTTAAGAAGTACAAAGTTTCAATGTCCTGGAAGACCTTTGACAACTGAGAAGCAAAATGAATGGGGTTTTGACAGGCTGAGTCAGATGAGAGGGCAGGAACTGTGTTTATTGTGTTGGGTTTGTATGAGGGGCTGTGCCCAGAAAGAGATTTTCTAACTCAACCTAGGCTGAGCCAACACGAGCCAGGACTAACAGGCAAGTAGTAGCTGTAGCAGAATCTCTCCAAAACAGGTGAGCATGAGAGTAAACTGTCCTTACAGTGGTTAAGAGCAAGATAAAATAAAGGAACATGGCTGGGAGGCTAACTCGGCTATCAGCTTGGGAAAGCAGCCAGATGTATGTTTCCATAGAAACAAAAATGACAGATTTGTTTAAATGGTTGCTTCAGGGGCAGAGTCTTCTCTGAGTGCCTGGGGAGGCTTCCTTGGCAGTGGATGGAGCAGACAGGTGCCAAACTGATGAAGTCATCACTGGTAATGAAACCATGGATTGAGGGGGAGCTCTTGCAGGGGATGCTGAGGCATTTGGAGAAATAAACAAGCTATCATGCAATGCACATCCATCTCTGCCAGCCTGTCTTTTTGAACTTTGCTAATTGGTCTAATAAATGATACTACCTATGCCCACAAAGTTTATCTTTTTTCCATTGATAGATTATCATGGACAAACCATTGCCATTTAAATAAAGGTTACTATTTAGTTTTATCTGTTATTTAGAGCACCTCTTTTTTTTTTTTTTCCTGGGGTCTCTAGGTCTCATAGGAAAACTTCGGACACCAATAGTCATGAACCAACTCAGACTGTGATCTGGCTATAGGAGGGTTGTTATAGTTTGATAGGATACGATTTTTAAAAAGAGAAAACTTATTTTTTATGCAAAAAGAGCTCATGCTACCCTTATTCCATTTAATATTTAATGGTTCCAGGTTGGCAGTCTCAAGCAATTTTTTTCTCCCTTAAATCACAGAATCTCAGAGAAATTTGTATGAGACTGATAGCTGAGAGGGCAGATCATTTTGTGTTAATTGTTCAGATTAAATAATGTTGGGGGTTTTTATCACCTATTTCTGCAGTATTTCAAACTTAGCAAAATAATAGTGCTTCATTTGAAGAAGGATTAGGTCTTATCCCAAGATATGAAAGTCTGAAGTGAGGGAAGATTGCATCAGGATATGGTTGGGAAGGTTCATACATGTCTAATGTGCCAGTTAGTATTTAAAAGTTGATTTTTTATAGGTCGTGCACGTTGCCTTCTCCTGAAGAAGTTAAGTCTCAGATAATGTATTGGATGGAGCTACCGTGTTCATTATTTCAGGTTGAGGTATTTCATTTTTTATATTTTTAATTTGAAGTCTGTGTCACTGGAGTATGTTATTCTGTTCCAGAATATTTATCAGGCTAGATGGGCAATATTGTCATATGCTTAAAGAGTTTTATTTTAGCACTTCAAAGAATTCTACTATTTCTTTTTTTAATATATAATAATTTTTTTAAAATCCTCGTAGCATATCTTCAGTTGATATTTATTTCTTCGAAGTCATGCTGTCAAGGAATGATTGTGAATATTTCTCTTTCTGGGTAAAAAGTGGGACTGAAGGGGAGGAGAAAGAAAACAGCAAAGTTTGCAGTAAAACTTTCAGTCATGTGATTGACCAAAATTTCATGAAAGGTTCTAGGAACAGTATTAATAACTGAATATTATGCCCTTTCACACTGTTTCTATGCTAAATCTGCTATACCACCTTGATCCTGTGAGGGTTTTTTTTCTCTTGTCTTTGATACTACAATGATTTATGTAACACAGTTGACTTTATACTCTTGTACAGTCAAGTTGAATTAATTGATTTTGCTTATAAGGATAGTAAGCTTGTCCCTCTTACCCTTGCAATATGAAATATTTGTGGATTTTAAGTGTACACAGCCAATACAAAATCTAGATAAAACCAAAAAAAAAAAATTCTGATACAAGAAAAAATTGTCAGTATAAAAGTTTTTTGTGAATTTCAGCACAAACATATAAAGGTAAAAATCTGGTTTATGCTTAAAGATTGAGATGATTAAGACAAAACTACTCTCCTGCTATTTACAAATCCACTTTCAGTAAGCCTCTTCCATCCTCCAGATATTTTTGCATGGCTTTTTTGGGAGCCCTCACTTCAGTGCAAATGGAGATGAAATTTGCTTATATGAAGTTTCTTTTCTTTCATCTTCCGTGGTGGCACCATTTGCACAATTTGTTAGTTGTCTTTTGTTATTTTGCATCCCTTCTCAGCTTTGGAGTGAATGGGTGCAGCAGCTGCTGCTCAGGCTGGCCCTTCCAGAGTGTGGAGTGTGTAAAGATCCCAGCACAGAGCTCAGGGAGTGCTGGGAGGCCGGGATGGGAACAGCCCAAATCCCAATTTTCTCTGGAGCCCCTCTCCCAGGCACAGTTGTATCAGTCAGGTCAGCACCAGCATAGTGACATATCTAGAAAGACAGCAAATAAATCTGAAATCTCTTCCCCTGTCTCCAGCTGTGAGCCTCGTGCCCCACGCAGCAGGCACGTCCTTTCCAGCAGGAGAAACCACAAACCCAGGGGATTTGCATTTCAACCCCAGCTTGCACTCTGGCTTTCTTATGACTGTGGCACACACAGTTCCTTCTGATCTCTCACCACCTTTCACAAATCCCTGCATGCATCACACTCAGATTCCAGATGGGAAATGCATCAGGGCTTTGACTGGGAAAGGCACGTGCTTTGTCGTGGCAGACCTCTCTCTAGTCTCTGATATCGAGTGTTGACAGGTCATTTTGGAGCAAATGAGGCTTCACTTCTGTTGGTTCTGTTGTTTGGCTCTTTATCCTAATTACTTTCAGTTGATCTTTTCAGAGGGCAAGCAGGAGCCTCCTCTGTTCTCTGCTGCAGCAGACCACTGTGCTCTGCCTTTTAGAGACACTTTCGTTTTTGCAGGAAACTTCCTGAGGTGAGGAGATGCTGAAGTCGTTCCCAGTATCCTGCCATTGCAGAAAAAGGAAGCAGTGATAGCCTATGGTGTGTCACAAGACAAGAAATAACCTTTGAATATTGGTCTCATTAGGTAGAGTCTTGTTGTTATGGTAATATTATCATCCCAGTTGATGCAGAAAACAGAACAGGGTCACAGAACAGCAATTAGGAGACATGTCAGAATGAAAGAACTGGGTAAGAAAGAGTCTTTCAGGGAGGGATTGTTGGCAGGTTTCCCAGGAAGCTTCTAACAACAGGGATGCCTGATCCACCTAATTCCTTGATGCAGTGCACGCAGCAGAGCAATAATTGCCTGCTTCCTGAACGAGCGTCTTGGGATCAAGCCCATTCACCAAATCCTGAATGCACCACATTCAGCTAGGAGATTCTTTTCTCTACCTGTCCCATTTAGGGACAGGTAGACTTTATCCTGCAGGCTCTTGGGGCTCCAATTACGATACAGAAACCTTTCAAGAAGTTCAGAGTTTGTGAATGGGGTGATCATACTGTGTGTATGCAGTGTTTAATATATGCAGAAAGATGGTTGCAGAAGGGAAGATTTTGAAGTCGGTGCTTTTGAAAAGCTCAACAGAAAGCATTGAAAAGCAAAAATAGTTTCTAAAGAGATGGAAGATTAGGGTTGTTAGCATGGGAAAAATCCTTTTCTGTGCTAAGAGGAGCTTTGTTAAACGAAGTCATTTTTTAACCTTATTTGAAGAGCAAAGAGAGCGTTTAATTAAAACAAACAGCAAGATTTAATTGTAGAAAGTAAAATTTATCTGGAAGTTAAATAATATCAGTGGGCTGAAATTGACTGAATGGTCTTGCTCCAGCTTTGTTATGAGCTGTTTTATCTGCTGTTGCAAGAGGCTCTCATGGAATCAGATCTAAGAGCTGTGTGACAGTTTGGAGACCCTTGTAGGTGCATTTTTCAAAAGCAGAGGTGAATGAAGAAGCATTTCATGGTTGTCAGGATATCTCATAAAGCACAGTGCATCGGTGTTGGAAGTCTACAGCTGGATGCTGATTAGGTTTGTAGGTAGCCAAAATTAGGAAGCAGCATCTCGTTCTCTTCCAGGCAGCATTCACAGCTTTTACAGAGGGCTAAATGTTGCCTAAAATATTTTCCTGACCTTCAGTGAACAAGAAAATGTTTCTACAGTTTAAAACCAGGCTTAGCTCAACTTTAGGGCTTCCTGCTGAGGTGAAAAGAGCTTCATGCCTTGTCTTAAATGCCATTCAAAAGACACAATGATTTGCACCAACAGAACTGGTAGAGCATTTTTTGTGCTTTTAACTGACTTTTTCCTCATTTCCTTAAAAATGCCTTCATAAAACTCTAATGTGAGGAAGCAAAGTAGGAGAACGGCTGTCTTGCCACTCTCCCTTTTCCAAGCCTTCCTCATGACACAGGATGTTTAAAATGAGATTTTTAGGCCCCTGGAGTCCCAAACTGACTGAAACATTGGTTCTTGTGCAACTTCTATTTCATTTAGCAGTGCTTAAATAAGTATAGAAGTACCCACACCTGGCATTGGTATGCAAGGTACAGGTATTTATCTACAGAGAACCATTTTTTCAGTTCAAGAGCACTCAGGATATGTTGATTCTTCCAAATTATACAGTGCCAGGGAACTTCAGTGTTTATGAGAATATTATTTTCTCAATTGTCACGCTTTTCAAAAGGTCTCCTGCTCCCTTTTGGCTTGAGCTCACTGCCATTTTCCCACACAGGAGCTGGGCAGGATTCAGGCATCAGTCAGGAGCCTTCCCAATCTGCCTTCTGAGCACAGCCTGGTTTGGCAGGGAAGGGAGTTTATCAGTGTGACATGAGCCATGCCGTGCCAGGTGGCCTGAGGGCCAACCAGCAGGCCTGTGCATATTAGTTTATTAGCATAACAAAGACATGCTGAATGCTTTTTTTCACTTTCTCTTTTTTTTCTTTTCTTTTTCTTTTTTCTTTTGCAGAATTAATTGCAATGAAATGCAGTTTCAATTTTTTTTTCCAAAAAAAAGTTAAGAGCTTCAGTTTCAAAATGCCAAAATTAAGTGTTCCAGCATTAATACACAGCAGCTGTTTATTTGATGAAATCATTCAAAAATTCATTTGTGTGCAAATAAAAACTCATTTTCTCTGAAATGGTTTGGGAAAAGTTTTGGTGCTCAAAATTCTTTCTAAGGGTGGAATTGCTTTAGCTCCCACCATCCCTCATGTTCATAATTTGTTGTATGGAACAAGAAAAAGAAGAGGATTTTTCTATGATTTTCTGTGACATTGATCCTTTAAAAAAAGTCAAATTAAGAAAGACGTGAAATGATGAAATAACAGGCATGTTGCAGCAGAAAAACCAGGTCTGCTGAAAGAATATGACAGAAACAGAGGCTGCACGTGGTTAAGCCAGTGTCTGTGAGGGAGAATGGCTTGGTAATGCCTGGAATTCTGCCAGTCCTGCTCAGGATGCACAAGGACAGAGTCACTGCAGTTGGAATGTGCTGGTGATTGATGATGATAAGTCGTGGCTTGGGGCACAGCATCAGCAGGTACATGAGCACCTGCAGACATCCAGGTTCTGAATCTTGACCCTGTTCTTGGGGAGCCAGGATAAAAAGTCTGTGTCTGCCCCAGAAATGCCATTACCTGTCAGGCAAGAGTCGGCAGAAAGACGGGATGGGTTAGGTAAGGTGAATCTCCACTAATTTACATTTTTCATTACAGCAGCCAGTGAGTCCCTTTGCTGTTAGAATTTGAGGATCTTCAGTGAGCCAGATCCTAGAGCGTGGCAGAACCTCCCTCTCCAGGGAGTGAAGCAGAGCCCTAAATATAGCTCAGTCTGGAAAGTGTGTGGATGTCACTGGGGTAGGGAATGTTTTATGAGGTTTCCATGTATAAATAAAAGATGAATGCAATTAGTCCTCACCATAGGATATTTCCTTCTATGTGACCCAAATTTATTTTTTCTGTGTCTTTCAGCAGGAGATGTGCCATCAAATGCCTTTTGAATATCAAACGGTTTGAACGAGCTGCCATCACCAGCCCCATAACCTTTTATAACCATCTTTGTGCAGAAAAAATTTCCCTTTGAAATCCATATTGGCCATTCTCTTTCAGGTTATTACTTCAAATATGCTCTGTAACTCTCTCCTAATTAGTGATTCTAGCTTTTCCTGTAAGCTGCAGATGAGCAGTGCTATTTTGGTCCCTCCAGGTGCGGGCTGCAGGCACTTTAAAAACACTGTGGCCTCATCTTTGTGCTTTTGGACTCTCCACACTTCATTTGTGCCAGTGAGGTTTTCGTGATGATTGCCACAGCCTCTGAATTCACCCTGGTTTGAATCTGGACTGTCAGGTTAATTCAGAGCCTAAGATTTCCATGAAAGCTCCTGGTGGCCAGATCTGCTCAATCCCCCCAGTCTCCGGACCTAATTTTCTCCAAAACTAGAATAGGATCAGCAGAGCTTTTGACATTATTAAACTACTGATGTAAATCACTGCTTTTACTGCTGTTTAGTCATGAACTCACTGGCATTAATTAGAATTGCTTAGAGTGCATGTGCAAGCCCGATGTCTTCTCTGGGAGGTAACAATTTGAGTGAACACTGAAGGATAATGAGAGCAGTTTGGGGCATGTTCTTACAATTCTGCTCCTCTGTAAGCAATCAGTTTTAGTCAAATTGTGCACCATCACCTTCCAGAAGTTCCAGAGGCCCTACTAATGGTATTATTGTAGATGAAGTAAAGGACAGTTGTTGGTACTAGAAGGGACACTGACTGCCCTGAAAAGAGCTGGCCTTCCCACTCAATTGCAGAGCTTGGAAATCCATCTTACTTTGGGATTTCTCTCTTCCTTTGGAATTCCTTGCCTAAAGCAATCATTACCTGTTTCTGGTATTGCCACGTCTGAAGCCTTAAGTAATTATGAGGAAGAAATATAGAGGCGAGGGAGCTTCATGTTAGGGAATAATTTCTTTTCTCTGGATTTATATTCCCAAATAATACACTGAAGACAGAAATAACAACTCAAAGCTCAACCTATCACACAGGAAAAAAAGTGGGACATGAATGCTTAAGATCCAAAATTCTGGACATTTCAGTGAAAGAAAGTTAGAATGAGAGCATTGAAGGAAAATGATGCTGGGTTGCTGCTGACCCTAGGTGTGGATTTTGGAGTGCAATTATTAAATTTCACAGAGGAAACCCCCAGTTTTACACCAGCTTTTGATGAGAAGCAATCTCCATACAAGCATTTCTTAGTGAGGCTGTGCAGTGCAGTAGAAACCCACCACACTGTTTCAGATTTCCAGAAATTGTGCTGCAGCAGTGGAGCAGTTCAGTCTTCATGTCTGTAAATAGTGTTGTCTGATCAATAATCTCAGTAGTTATGAGCCTCCAAAGTCCCTCAGGCTGGCAGAAAACCAAGCAGAAAAGAATTCCTCCAGCAGTGTTGAACAAAAGAGACTTAAATGGGGGAAATGAAAAAGACTTTATATAATGTGGGATCATCATCAAGTGCAGAAAGAGCATTTGTCACAATGGAAAAACTTGTATGTGCTGAAGCTTTCAGTCTGTTTTACTCATTGTGTCTCACCAGTGCTACAAACCCTCAGATACTGCTGAGTAAATTCTGAATTTTTATTTGATTTTGCATTTGATTACCGTGCATTACATTGTACATCTCAGCCACCACAATGAAAGTGTTTCTGAGTATCCACTGGGTCTTCATGGTTTTGAGAAAAGGCAAGAGGGTTGTAGGCTGACACCACTGAACACAGATGAAAAGTCCAAGAGTTTAGACAGAATGGAAACCAGATCAGGACATGCTTTGTGCTTTTTGTGGGAAAAGAAGAGAAATTGATTATGCAGTCTATGACTTGCTGTGACAAACTAGTGCTTCTTGCAGAAATGAACAACAAATATGCAAACATGCAAATTGTAAAGTTTCTTTGCAGGTAAGATCAACTGACCTTCCGTAATATAAGTTCTAGCTTGGAAGCGCTTGTAGATGACTGAATTTTAACTATCTAATAGAGTAGCAAAGTATTTTTATCTTGATTTTTCAGAAGTAAAATGTTGCTATGTTGAGACAAGAATTCTTAGCTGAGTGACATTTTAGCTCAACTTTGGAGCATAAAGTGTTAACAGTTCCACAACCACTTATTATTTACACAGAATGTCATATCACTAATTTCATATGATTTATCCAATTTATCTGCATCATCTTGAGTTATGATCCTGTCACAGCAGTGCTTGAAATTCTATTTTGTTTCATTAGAACGTGTTGGCAGCTTTTGAGAAGAGGTTTGTTTGGAGGGAAGGGAAAGCTTTTTCTTTTTTTGACAAATCCTTTGTGAAATACTGTCAGGCATTTGTACTTCACTCTCTTGTGGATGAAGCTGGAATTTTACTCAAGGGATTCCCACTGTCTTTGACTTTTTAAAAATTTTTAAAATCAGTATAAAGCATTAAATATTTGGAAGTTTCTGGCTTTTTAAATAAGCTGCTGATTCAAAACCAGTTTCTGCTCTAGGTTCAGATTTCAGATTCCCACTGTCTCTAACACAGAGGTTGCTTTTGCACTTGACTGCTTGAAGAAGCTGTGTCCAGTGCTGGTGAGAAGGATTCCAGCACTTTTACAGATGTCTGTAATTATCGTGTGCTTTTTGCAGTCCTTGCAAAACAACCCACCACCAAAGCAGCTCAAAATACTTCTAGATGAAAAGTTCATGTATTTTGCTTTTTGGATTTTGAACTGAGGGATTGTATTAAGGCCTATTTTGCAGTGCCGGAATTTGTGTCGTCACTCCAGTTGTTAAATATGTTATTCCAGCTGGTAGGAATTTGATGTATTTTCAGGGCAGAACCAGTAAAAACTTCAGTGCTACTTGATAAGCAGAGACCTAGGCAGGCTGAACAATGTGGTGCCAGGAACTCTTTAATGGCTTTCAGCACTTCCTCTAAAAAAACCCACAGAGGAGTATGTGGGGGATGCTCTGGACAGCTGTGTCCTTGTGTGCTTCCAGCATCTCCAGAGTAAGCTGGAATCATGAGGGTGGTGTAGCTGAAGTGGAATTTCAGATGCTTATTTTGAAGTGCAGCAATTTGGTGCACTTCTACAAGTTTTCCTCTGCAAGTTTGCAAGTGAATTCCCTAATTCAATTCTCCTCCCACATAAACTCCTCAGTCTGTTTACAGAATAATTTTCTGTGAGCTTTTGAGAGAACTACTCCACAGCAGTATTAAACTTTACTCCTACTTTGATTTAAATTAATCCTGATAAATCAAGTTATAATTCCTTCCTGCATCAAGGTTTGTTGTTGGGTTTTTTTTTCCATTCAATTTATGGCAATTGCAAATTTATGTAATTATCTGCATTTATGGCCCATAAGACTGTACTGGTGTTAGTGCTGTGTTGTAGTCAAATACCTCTGTAGTGTTTTAAATACAAGTCAGCAAGCACTGAGCATCCCTGATTTCCCTCCTTTTTTCTTTTACTTTTGCTTTCTCATTTTCTCTTTCTCTACTTTTAACTTTGGTAAGATTCATCACTACCCTCACAAGGTTCAGCAGCGACTTGATTTTATTTTTTTTTCCACTAGCAAGTTCCAGAACAATTTGGTAGTTGCTGAGCAAGTTCTGTGCGTCACTTTCATTACTTTTTTCTGAGCAATGGTGTGACTGCTCTCATTTTGCAAGGTATCATGCAGTTGAATGGAAGCATCACATATTGAGAATTCCTGCAGTGGGAGATGATTCTGTGTTTGACTCTTTGGTACAATCTGGCACATCTGCTCCCTGCAGAGCTTTCTAAACAATCTGAAAGACCTTTTTCTACCATTTACCAGAATTTCTACTGCCTGATCCCACTATTGAACTTGAACTGGTAGACTGAACGATGTAAATGTGAAAATAAAATGCAGTGAGATAAATAAACGGCTATCATATATATATTTTTATATATATATATATAAATGTCCCATATCTTGAGATACATTACCAAATCACTGGGGTTTTTTTTCATCTGGCATAAACCTGTCACTGCCCTTACTTTCCTGTACTATTTCTAGAATCAACTGCAGTTAATATACCTTATATCACCACTAGACTCCACCAGTGTTCCTTCACTTCTGCCACAAAAAAACCACAAGAAGTGCACTAAGAATCAGAAATAAAATCAATTGAAATTCATGTAAATTTAAAAAGTTAGAAAGGTTCTTAACAACTTTCATCTAAGAGGAAGAAATAAATGTCTTAAGTTCTGTTCACCAGTGAGAACAGGAATGGAGTTAGCGTTTTCCTGTTCTAGCTGTTCTCGATGCTGTCATAAATTATGGGGGGGTTTTGGGTCTTTTAAGTGTATATTATAAAAGACAGCAGAGGAGGTTACGCAAGTTAAGTAGCAGAAAGGCTGCTAGCTGTAAAAATCCTGGCACAGAAACTCCCAGGGATTTCAGAATCAGAGGGGCCGTGAAAACAGTCTGACCAAATATTTGAGTTAGAAATTCACAGATTTTGGGGCACAAAATCAATAGCTTGAAAGCCAAGGTGTGGTCAGAGCAGTTGTATAAAAGTTACAGACGAGCATCTTCATCTCTGAAGTTCTTGACAACTCCATCAGACCTTACAGTATTCCCATCTCCATAAACCTCTTTTCTGTGCATTGTTTTTCAGCATGAAACCCAAACACAGACACACAGTTTATACTGAAGAGTTTGCTTCAACTCCTTTTAATGACAAAGATGATCTGTGAAGTAATTGGATAGTACACATGGAAGCTCGTATTTGCCATAAACAGAAAAATTGAAATGATTGGAGGCTGCATTCTACTTTTATTGAGAGCAACAGAGGAAAAGGCCAAAATTAAAGGGTTCTGTGAAAAACCAATGAGCATGTGCCTGTGTGAGTTAGTCTCTGCCTGTGCACATCCTTTGGATAACTTGCCTCTGGGCACAAAAGAATAGCTGCATTTGTGACAGGGGCACGAGAAAAGATTTCCCATTTAAAAATTCATCAGCTGAAAGTAATAGAACATTACATAATTGCATTATTTTCATAAACTATTGATAACTTGGTGATTATTTAGCTTTTTATGCTGGCTGGCTTCTGTTCACTGAAAATCTGTTAGAAATGCATAGTTCACACCAACTTACTTCTTTAGTGGCCACAATGATTTACCCCTTTCTTTATATTCCCTCTCGATGATGATTAGTAAGTGTGCTCTCAGTAATGAGCTTTTGCTGAAGATTGAGATATCACAGAATAATCTGCAGTTCTGGGTGATGATCTCAGCATTTTCAGAACTGCTAATTCCTTGTCTCTCCCTGCACAACTGTGCTGTTACCTCTGTTCTGGTGAGATAAGGGGAAAAACCAAAGGACGTGTCGATGGAGAGAAACAAAAACTTCGAGCTAACAAGCTTCTTCCCATGGGCTTTTTAGCTCAAAACCACTTTTCTAGCTGACTTCCCCATGACTCCCCTGCATCCCTGGCTGTGGGGCCCTGAGACGCTGCACACATTTGTTTTCACCTTATCTCACAAGGAGGAGGTGCAGGTTGGCAAATTTTATGTCAATTGCTGAGAACTTCCCAGTAGCTTAGCAGGAACCTGTGCAAAACACAGCCAGTGTGGAGATGGGTGTCACTGACAAACTGTTCTGGCTGCCTGAGGTCTTCTGGGGGAATGGATGCAATGGCAGGTGTGCTGCTGCAAGCACTGAAAAACTGCTTTTTCTGTGGGTGGCCAGAGGAAAGAGAGCACTGGTGTTGCCTCTGCCTGAGCTTGGCTCAGTGCTGCAGAAAACAGGTAATGAAATTAAGGGACTGTTCAGCACACTGGGTTTCTCAAATGCCCTAGAAAAGATTGGTAGCAGATTGCTATTATTAGGAGAGCTGCTCCTCAAAATCAATTAGCTGATCACTGAAAGTGATAGTAAGAGAATGTGAGTCTTTTTTCTCCCAAAGGCAGTGGATGGAAAAGCTTGGGAACAGCTATGTTTCTGCAGGTGTCCATCTGGGCAAAGCTGAGGGAAATTGAATTTGGAATTGAGTGCAGGAAACAAGGTCTGGGGTTCAATGTGGTTTCTGAGTATTTTGCAGAAAAGCTAACAAACAGTGGCTTTTAGAGACCTTCCTGAGATCAGATGGAAGGTGACAGCTGAGATTAGGAGGTGTGACAGGCGGCCCCTGGGGAGTTTGAGCCTGGGTGCCTTCAGAGAACACAGGGGATTTTGTTCAACACACTCCTGAGAGGCCTGAGGCAGCTGTAGCTGGGATTGCCAACCTCTCCCAGGTTTGGAGTTGCAGGAGTATCCAAAGTGAGACAAAGATATGTGACTGAGAAAAGTGATATCTGGAATAATAAAGTGCTCTCCAAAAGTGCTCGTGGTTAGATAATGAAGCCAACACAGCCAATTCCTCTGGAATGCTTCGTGTGCTCAGTGGAATTTATATCAGATGCTCCAGGCATAAGTGCCGAGATGATTTTGATTCCAAATTTAAAGAATACTTTATGTAATCACTGGAATTCATATGGCCTCTCAGTATTTTGGAGGCTATAAAGATGCTGGGATTTTCAGCCTTACAAGTACTATTGAGCCTGTTGCAATCAATAGCAATGATTTTTGGCTTGGTGTTTGTTGCCCCTGTCTAAATGTGCTAGAGGTGAAAGTCATATTAGAATTCCAAAACCTCTGCCAGGAATGTGTCTCTGAATGCTTCATTTGTATTTGTTGCTCTGTTGCCTCTGTCTATACATAAACTGCTACAGATTCCGTTAAAGATAAATTCTCTTTTTGTCAGAAAGATCTTTGGGAATAAATCTCATAACAAGGCTGAAAGTTAGTTATACACAAAACTCTTTCAGAAGCCTTGTGTTTGGGAAATCAGTGTCTGGGGCTGGAACTCCAAACACAATTTTCATCATTTAGAAATAACTCTGGCAAACAGCAGACTGGCTCTCAGAAAAAGGGGCCTGGGGAGGGAAGTGTGCATAGGAACTGTGTCCCAGCAATGTTCAGGTGTCTCATATAGGCTGGCTTTCTCTTCCTTCATGAGAGAGACTTCTGTTCAGAAATAAATATCACAAAATAAATAAAATTATAAAATTAATCTGGTAAGACGCTAGACTTTTTTTTTTTTTTTTTTTTTTTTTTTTTTTTTTTTTTTTTTTTTTGTGCCAGCTGAACAAATATTTTGTAATGCATGTTCTCAGTTTGATCAGACTGGATCCTGGCACTTTCGTGATGGTTGGGTCAGGACCAGCCAGCACCTTCCAGGATCAGCCCCTGAGTTTGCACAGAGCATTCCTGAGCAACAAAAGCAGCAAAAACATTGATGACAGCCTGCAGCAAGTAAATTAACAATACCCATAAAGCAGCCACTCAATTCGTGTGTCCTGTCTTCTAAAGGTTTCTGATACCATTAATGACAAAGTGATGAGGACAAGAGGATTAGAGCCATGCCCATGTGAATGCTGCACTCCTGCTGTGTTGCAGATTTTAATGCTGCAGCTCTGGACCACAGTGAAAAAGTAAAACACTTCCAAGAGGACAGTGAGGCACTTGAGTCTCCTGTCCTGTACCTTCAAGCCTCTTCCCCTCTGTGAAAATACTTAGAAAATGACCCTATAAAGGTTCAGGAACCATTGTAATAAGGATTGTCTGAGTGCACTCTCTGAAAACATTCCAGATCAAAACTGCATGGAATATGGGGATCATTTAGATACACAGGCAAAAAGTTTCATATGAATGTAAAGCGAACTGAAGGGTCCAAGTTTTGGCTGGCTCAAAACTGCTGTCTGCTCTGGTGTTTTCTCTACTAGTTTGTGTTTTATCCACTTGGAGGCTCATAAGATCTTTCCATCCTCTGGGCAATGAGGGTTTCAGGCTTGTTCACACACAACTCTGACTTTTGTTGCTGAACTAACAGAGCAAAATCCGCTCTTCAAAATGTTGTGAGGGAGCGTGTGGATGGAAACAGTGAGAAATGAACTCAATGGGAAGTTTATTTTAAAGATCAGGGAATGTGTACCTGACTAAATACATAGTGTAAATAATTAATGCAGTATCTGTAGTATAAACAATGATCATGAACATCAGACTGAGCCTGCCGGGGGGTCCTGTGCTTGTGTGTGCCCCTTGGGAGCATGAGAAACCAGCAGAGGTTCTGCATTTCATTAGAGCTTTCAACAGTTTTGTAGATCTCAGGCATGCTGGGATAAGAGGTTGGCCTTACATGACTTTGTCAGATGAGATGTAGCAGTGTAAACACATTTCTTTGGCGGGGTTTTCTCAGTGTTTTCCATGATACTGGATGTTCCTGTGCGGATGAGCAGGCAGCTGACAACTCGGGTGTGCTCTGAGCAAATGCACTGCAAGGCATCCTCAGCCCTGCTTGAAACTGGTATAGGCCAGGTGGGACAATGGCAATATTCTGAGGGAAGTGGATAGAATCATACCTTTTTTCTTGGTTTTGTTTGTTTCTGTCCACCTAAGATGCTACAGAGATTATGTCCTGCATGTAGGCAGTTGATGCAATATTTCATTTAATACATGTTCTGAAAACCTGTCAAGCACTGCAGGATCCAGAATCTAGTGTCCTCCCTTTGCTCTCTGTTACTGACATGGACATCTGATCACTAGAACTTTATACATTTTTTATTACCCTGTGTTAGCAGAAGCTGCTGTGCTAAGAAGAGCTGAGCAAGGCCAGAAACTCAGGATTAGTTCAGCTAATTTATCTAATTATTTCATAAAGATAATAATCAAAATCAACCTTTTTTTTTCTTTTTCCAGAAGCGAGAGGAATACAGTGGCCACTCCTATCAGCATTTCGTTTTTGTAGCAGACAGGCATAGAGGAAACTTTGCCACAGCTGCTGAACATGTTTAAGCTAAAATCTTTGGTAATCTCTTTTCTTAGTTTTTCATTCACTCAAAGCCATGATGTGGAAGCTTCCATCACTGAGGATGTCCACAGTGTTAATGTATTCAGCACTGAATAAAGCTGAAATCCTCTTTATGTCCCTCTTTTAGGTGGCTGTAACTGCTTTGTCCATTCTGAGGGAAAGATTCTCTAATGAAAAAATAAATTTTTCATTCTGCTGGTACACTTTCTTTGGTTTTCCTGTTCCTCCAAAGTATGGAATTGCTCGATAGTGTTTTTAAATTATTGTAAGTATCACCTCCTTTTTTTTTTTTAAGAAATGTTAACAGAGGAATAATTTAAAATACATCCATATACATAAATAACACCATAGTAGGTGTTACAGCACTCCTTTAAACTTTCTCCCAGTGACATACAGTTTGGTTTTATTGCTCTGCTCCTGCCTATATGAATTCCCTATGCTCTTCAAGGTTCAGAGGGTGGAATTATGCACTAACAGTGCTCAAGGGGCCCCTACTAGGCTTTGATTATGATCTTTGCTGGGTCAGATTAATAATTCATACAATATTTCTCTGTGAAAAGAAATATGTTGCCTGTCATCTCCTGTCACCTTTTTAAGGTTTGTTTCAAGCCTCTAACAGGACTGAGGCCAGATAAAGGTTCACTTGAGGATTAAATTTCAGGGAAAGGATAATCACTAGGTTACACAAGCAGGTACCAAATAAAGAGCATCTTTAAGTTGGATGTGTTTTCTGGATCTTCAGCTATTAGACTGTGAAGCATCTTCTCATGGAAAATGATGGAATATCCATTACATGAGGCGCTTAAATGCAATTCATAACTTCTGATGGGGAAAAAAAATCACTGTGGGGAATAAATTTGCTCTGTGAAAGAGCTGTAGAGACAAATAAAATTTGCAACAAATTTGAGGGAAGCAATGAATTTTTCATGCATCCTTTATCTGGCTGCTTTAGGCCATTTCATTACTCATAAGATCTTGTTCATGTTCTTTTGGGGTACAAGAGTTATTTGATGTAGATTCTCTATGTTTTAGTTTTAAAAGATGGTGTTTGATTTTAAAAAAAAATTATCAGTTTACCTCAATTTATAACTGAGTGAGGAAATCCATTTTCAGGAGTGAAAGTGATAAGCATGGATTTGAACTGAACACTTTAAATCAGAAAATTATGCCCAGGCAGCCTGATTAGCTTTACACTGGCTCATGGGGTTTTTGGGGTTTGGGGTTTTTATGTTTCATTTTCCCCAAGTTATGCTCAGTTTGCCTGTAGTTTGGAGCACTTTATATTAAATTGAAACAAATAACTGGAGTATGAATAATATTGCAGTACCAAGATAAAGTCTTGCTGCCTCTAGTTTGAAGGAGACATGAATGTATGGAGGGTAATAATGTTAATATTTGCTGCATAGACAGTTGATGAGAACTGTGCTTTTCTTTCACATTCCAACAGCCAGGGAGAGATTAATTTCTAAAATATCAGCAGGGATTACAGCACAAAACATACTGATGTAGCAGGGGCATAGAATTCCTCTCTTTTTAAATGGTATGGATATGGTTAAGTTGCAGATGAAGGACTGAAACTTTTTAATTTAGCAGTGTGAAAAGGTAGATAGGGATAAATTACTCTTTGAGGTGCAGATTTCAAGAACACTGCACAATCACACTGAGAGGATGGCAATATGCCTTGCAAGGGAAGTATTAAGCACAAAGAAATTTGTGTTGAGACAGAAAGGCCTAATCATACATGTCAGTACTTAATCAGTGGCAGAGCTTGGGACAGCTTAGACTGCATCTGGAAGAAAAGGAAGTGGGCTTTGAGATCATCTGTGTTACATTTTCCAAGGAAAACCCAGGACTTTTTTTGAAGACTAAAAGCAGCAGCACCTGGCTGGCAAGAGCTGGAATTAAGGGTGTCCTTAAGCACAGCCTCCAAAGAGTTGGTTTCGGGAGAACTGTCAGTGTTTGCTGTGATCCTGGCTCCAAACACTTGTTTGGACCTGTTCTGAAATTCTTCCTGTACTGGGAGGATGAGAAAGAACTGCCATGAGATTTGCCCTGCCAGTGTTGTACCCTCTGAGGATTCCTCTGAGCTGGGAGAATCCCATTTCTCAGACGGGTTTGAGAGTTTTCTGGAGGTGTTTAACTCACACATCTTCACCTCACACCAGGCAAAACTGCTCCTTGTTGTTCCTTGTTTGGCTGGACTAGATGCAGAAGGAAGGTCCCTGCTGGAAAGAGTAAAGGATGCTGTGGATGAAATCCCTAGTGATTCATCAAAATTAGTGTGAATATGGAAAAATGAGAGCTTTTTCACTGTGACTCTCCATGTCTTTGTTATTTCCTTCAGTGCTTGTACAGAACTACATTTGTCATCACTTTAAAGTCAACAAACACGCTAGAAAAGCACAAAGCTCTCTCTCCTGTCCTTTCTCCTCTCTCATACAAGCATTTTGTGTTTTATAACACAGTTTAGAGGACAGCAACCTAATGATGATTACATGGTTCTCTTGCAGTCAGTAAATCTTCTGAATAGATTGTTATAATCTTCTCTATAAAAATGCAACAGGAGCCAAATCAAGTCAAGCCTGTTTACTTTTCTCTGAAGACAGCCAGTATATTACTGAAATCTAGTACCTCCACATTACAAAGAATCTTAGATCACAACTTTCTCCAATGTATTTTATTCAAAGCAGAATATTTCAATGAAATATCCAAAAGTATTTATTAGAAATGCAATTTGTGCATGCAAAGCAGTATTGTCAGAGAGCTCTGGGCTAACAAATCACCCTTGGGTGCAATGGCTGAGATGCCTTCACTCTTTAGAATATGGAACCCATTTTCAGGAGAGTTCTAATGGTTGTCATTATACCACCAGTACATGTTTCAAGGGAAAAATGAAAACCACAGGATTTCTACCCTGCTGCATTTTTTTTCTGACCTGTGCATTTGCTATGCTTCAAGAAGGTTCTGCCATGTGGCTAAAACATAATTTCAGAGTTTCACTGTGTAATCCACAAGGCTCAAACAGTAAATTCACCTCTTGAGTTATTGTGATGGAGTTTCTCTGGAAGAAGCTGCCTTGCTGTGATGTTTAACAAAACTCAGACCATAGAAACAAATAAGCCAAAAGGGGTAAAAAAAAAAAAAAAAAAAGGAATGAGTGGGTAAAAAAAAAAAAAAAAAAAAAAAAGGAATGAGTGGCTGGAGGTGGTTAGAGTTATTTCACAGGAGACCTATAATTTTGTTTTTTGAGGGCACAGTCAATGGCTTTTTCTGTTTTTAAACTTTTGTTGGTGGCAGTTGAAAAGCAGGTATCTTTTATGAGAGACTATTATTTCATTTCCAGTTCTAAAGACTGTCACTCAAAACTACGGCTTGTTCTGTTCAAAAACCTATTCTCAGTTTTCACTCGCCTGAAAACGTGAAAACAAATAAAACTGAGGAAATGTTTCATACCCAGTCTTGTTCTGCAATTTGTTCAGGCTGTTATTAGTGCTTCTGGTTTAGGATGATTCTGGGATGAAATTTTGTGGTAAAGGCATAAACTGTGTGTCTGCAGCATTGCAGGAGAGCGAGAGGCCTGATGGGTGGCAGCATTGATTACGTGTGGACCTTCTGTGCTGCAGGAGGTTTTGCTCAGGAAAGACTTGCTGCTCAAGATCAGTGGTTATTACCCAGTCTGTAGAGGAGGAAACAACTGAATTCTTACCTCTCAACTCTGTATATTTGCTGATAAGATTCTTAGTTGCATGTGTTTATGTTCATACATAAAACAGGTTTTCCTACCACTTGTGATTCAAAAATCCCTGAAATTTAGGTTGTATTTACAAAATTTGATATGATCCTATCAAAAGAGCAGGTTAAGAGAATCCCAGAGTCATTAAAAAGTCAATAGCTACTGTGTAGTTGATTTATTAACAAGGAGTACATTTAATAGGGGATGATAGGTGAAAAAGGAGTGCTATTTATCTGGTTACTATTACCGTATTGTAAGGACTGGGCTATGCTCAGAAATTAATTCCTGCTAGAATTTGCAGGTTTGGGGTTTTATTTCACGTCAATCAGGATGTTGTTTTGTGAAATGAATTATATTTAATGCTTGCTTTCTATAGTTGCACGCTATTTTCTTTGCACACTATTTTATGTTTGGACTCACAAATTGCCTTTTCAAAATTTCACAGCTGTAAATTTGGGATCAATGATTTAATAGACTTAGACACATGGAAATAAGATATGAATACCTTAAATGCACTTTTAAATTATCTGACACTCTTCATCTCTGCTGTTTCCATTGATGACTAGGTCTGAAAACTTATTAGATACATCTTCAAAAGGATTTGAAGTTGCCTTTTAGTTCACATTCTAAAATTATCATAAAGATTTCTGGGTTTATGAAGAACATGTTCAAATGGCAGCAAATTGTAAACATGTAAAAGAATTTTAATTATACATTTAAAAAATTGAACTCACCCTTTAAGTAAAACAGAAGAAGTTCAATAGACTAAGGAGAAGGACAGCTCTCCTGCCCAACTGCCAAGAGATGAAAACAAGTATTTAAAATGTTGGATATAATTTATCTTGGAACATATGTCAGTTGAAACATCCGTTTCAACACATCTGTTAAAGTGAATATTCAAGTTGCTGCTCACAATATTAAAGTCAAAGTTCTGTTCCAGCAGATCTGTTTAATAACTTCCATGAATTACATTTTAAGAAATATTATGTCCTTATTGATGGTGAAGGTTCTGTTTTACAGCTCAGGTGTCCAGGCACTTGGCTTTCATTGAGAAAATTTGTTTTGATCAGCTCTTTCCTGTCAAAGAGGAAAATATTTGGTCTCTGACTTCTTGCATGTGTCTGATATGGACAGGCAAGAAGAAAGTAGTGATCATAATGTTGTGTATTTTTATTCATCACTGAATTTTTCATAAACCTCTATTTTTCTGCCTTCCTGAGCTGCTTGTTACCTATTTGATACTATACTGAAACTTTCTGCTAGAAAGTAGAATAATGTTTAAATTGCAGATTCTGGCATGATTATGATGCACTTCAGTGCTGTTTGTGGTTTAGTCACAGCAGCAAGGACAGACTGTTTGGTCATTAAGTAACACACGCTCTAATGTGTGTGGTGATTTGTTTTCTGGGTTTTTTAATAAACCTTACTGTTAAACAAGCAATTGTGTGCCATCATTGCTGATCATCTGAGATTTTATTTGCACTTCACAATTAATTGTATTAAAATCAGGGCTGTTTTCCTGCACAGGATCTCAAAATATTTTGTAACATGACGTTTTTTGGAGTGCAAATAGAAAGTTTATCTCTATTTGTTCTAACTAGAATTATTTCTGGAGACCTGTTCTTTGTGTATTCAGAGCAATATGACCTACTAGCCTGTTTAAAAGAAAAGAAAATGAGGTAGAGTTGCCATTACAGGGAAAGCCCATCAAGAAATAGGGGTTTCTTTTATTTGCATGCAATGATATGCAAAGATGTATTGAAGCTAATTGGCTTCCTTTGAGAAGCAGGCACAGACGATTAAAGGAAGGTGTAAATTGTCAGAAATACAAAGACTGCAGGTAGATCTGACAATCAGGCATAGCTCATTTCATCTGGAGTGTTAGAAGCACATAACAGCTTTTAGCCTGAGTGATTAATCCCTTGAGGTTTCTGTTTGGAAGCACAGATCCTTCCCGAGGACCTTGCTAATAATAACACGCTGTTCTATCCACACCTCAACACAGGGATGGGGGTTAAAAAGTTATCAGAATTATTTTCCTTCACCCCCTAATGAAAGCAAGGTGCACAGATAGAAGGCATAGAAGGCTTCAGAAATTCAGAATTCAGCTTCAGTCTGTATAATCAAGCAGAGAGTGGTGTCAAATCAGAAGCAGAGTGTTTATCTGATGGAACACTCTCCTCTCCACAAACCATTGATTACTCTTCTCTAATGAGAGCTGACTTGGGATAATAGCCAAGAAAAAACACTGTTTCCTTCACTGGAAGTTTAAATAAAAGGAAATGTCTTTATTCAAACCTATGTACGGTGCAAGAAAAAATAGGTTTTGTCGTTCAAAAATCAGAAAGGCTTGAAGGGAAAAAAAGAGATTTCTGCACTAACTGATGGTATTTTTCAATCCAGTGATAAAAAGTCAAAGCTGAAGATTACCCCTCTATAAATTCAATTCAAAATAGCCAAATGAGAGATATTCCTCCATAATCATTATTTTTGGACACACAGTAATACATATTGGCTGAAAAAATGCAGACAGCATGAGGAATTATTTCCCCAGACCACTACACTTCTGAAACTCCAAAAGGTTCAAAGTGACATGTTTGAAAACCATCCTGTAGGCTAATTGCGTTTTCTCAAGCCCCAAGGGAACACGTGATGTCTCCATGGCAACCCCTCCTTACTTTTTTATTTAGAAATGCGTTTATACATCACACTTCACATACTGTCAGGTATAGGGAAAATGTAACACTAGAGGATTTTAATAGTCAGCAGCTTTTCTCTTTCCAGTATTGCCCTTAGTGTGGATATTACAGTTGTGTTTTCGGATCTTAACTTCACTTTCTTAATGAAGCAGTCATTACATTTTTATTTTTGCCTTGTCAAACACTTACCTGACAACAACAAAAGAGATGTCTCATTTTCTTACATCCTTGCAGTGACAATTCAGCAGATTTGAACTGCCCTTCCTGTGTGTGTAAGTTTCATTTTAATTCAGCAGAGGTACCAGAGCTGTGGCAGGGATTGGCATTGACATCAAACCCGAGCACGAGGAACCAGATTCTTTTTGATTTTTTTTTTTTTAATCCATACCATGTGATAGGTACCTGGCTACTTCACCAACAAACCGGTGCAGAACTAGGTCAAATACTCTGAAAAGGGAGCCCAGGCTCCTGGCAGTGAATAGGAAGCTGTTCTCTCTGATGTTCAGGCTGGCACATTCAGGAGATGAACACCGAGAGTTTGTATTTGTCTTTCAAATGAACTGGCAAAATGAATGCAAACAACCCTACCTCTGTAACTCAGCTCCTGTATCCACAGGTGCCGTTAATGATTTGTTTTTCCAAAACACTGCAACATCTGCACTTCTGCAAAGAGATGACTTGCAGCTCAAGACTTTAGCCTCTTGCTGAACACAAACCTACTGGCTTTCTGGAAATATTGTGCCATTGTCAGTCCTTGCCTGTTAGTGTTTATTTGCACTGCTGATCCCAGGGCTCTGTGGCCATTTCAGTCACCTGCCCAGCTCTAGTGACTTTCTCAGCAGTTCCAGTTTTACCTGCTCATTTTTGTCAACCCAGTCTTTTTGCTAGGGCTACAGAATTGTATTTCTCTGTATTTGACCCAGACCAGGTTGGAGAGCTCTTGGCCAGCTGTCACTTACCTGTACTTTAGCACAGCTAAAACTGTGCCAGGACAGGCAAGAGATCTATATAACCTGTTGAGGTCCCCTCCAAACCTATTGCTACAGCTTTCTGGTACTTTTCAATAAGGATATATTAAAAAAAAAAAAATTAAAACTCTAATTTACTGACAATTATTTTTCCCTTTGTTTGTGTACCTAAAACTCCATATAATGGCAGGCTTTAAATGGATATAGATGCTTTACGGAATTGAAGTCTGTCCTCTCAGTGTCCCATTCTGGTTCTTCCCCCTCTCCTTGAGGAATATGATCCCAGAATGGTGATGACTAAACTTCTGCTGTTGTGGTGGTGGTGTTTGGATTCAGCAAGGAATATTTTTAAGAATATTTCCTTTAGTTTCAATTAAGTTTCACTAATTCAAGGAACAGCAAAACTGCTGTGTGACCTTGACCAAAAACAACACACTTCAATGACCTAACATAGAGAAAGCAGTTCCCAGTCTGACAGTTTGGAGAGTATAAATTGCTGGTCCAGAATAATCACCCAGTAATGATCACATCTATAAAGAATTTATAATTGGTTTTTACAGAAAATATGCAAACAACACCCTTGCCCCAAAGGTGCAAGAGCAATAATTAATCAATGGCATCTGTCCAATAACAAACTGCAGTGTAAGTTCTTGTTTTTACTTAGAAGAACTTTCAGTCTCCTGTGCTATAGGAAATACTGGAAATCACATTTGGACATGCATTGTGTGCCAGCTGATCCAGGCATTTAGCTGCTTCCATTCAAAGCAGGTAATAACTTGGTTGTGGTTTTTATTTGCACAAAAAGCAGAGCCATAAATCTGCATTGCCATGAAACTGAGCATAAACTCGTTGTTACCAGCTGGCAGGAGAGAAAAAGTATTGGCTTAAAACATGTTTGTTGTAGTCTTTTTGGATTTGTTTTTCCCAACAGCAGTAATAAGCAGGAGCGTGCTGTAGAGTGACTGCATCCCATTCATAAAAGCATTGCTTTTTCCAAAAGCTGACAGCAACAGCATAGGGGGCATTTATTTAATGTTTACCTTTAATATCACCAAAGGGATGAGCTATAATTTTCCAGGAATATTACCAACATATAGTAACAGTCCCTGCTTGAGACTCTCAGACCATTTCCATCTAATTGTGATTTGTTCATATGCGTGACTTATTACAGAAGATATTTCTGATATTTGACATCTCCATCTCTGAGGTCTTTCTTTAGATCAGGAGCATTCAGGGCTAAGGCTTCAGCTTTTGTTTTTTATTAAAAAAAAATAAAGTATGATCTGCTGTAGGAGCTTTTGGGGCTCCTAAAGAAGCCCACAGAGAACAGGGGAGCTGCACACTATTTGTCAGGCGGGTAATTGTAAAAGCCATGATACTGACTGCACACCTCCTGAAGACTGAAGGCAGAAAGCCTGATAGGAAAAATCCGGCAGATTTCTGGTGCTTTCTCAATGCAGAATAACAATTGTGCAAGATAAGAATAGAGAATCTGCCTTCAGAATTAATAGTCATATCCACTTCAGGTATTTTTGTGATCCTAATGGGTTTTTTTTGTCTACGGAAATGCTGGGGCTTGTCCCTTGTATTATAGAGGATGTTTCCAAAATTAAAGAAAGACAAAATTAAATTGTGTAAAAGAGAAATGAAAATGAGAAGCATTCCAGAATGAATGATCCTCTCCCACTAGCAATTTTAATTCCTTTGGTGAAAATCCAGTCCCAGAAACAAAAATGTTGACTTCAGCAAGCATTTCAAGCTAGGCTCTTACGCTGTGCTGAGCCCTCTAGGCTTAACCTGAAACAAAAAAGAAGTGATTGATGGAAATCTCTCTTTCTTGAGTAATACTTGTATCAGGTAGGATTTTTCAAATTAAGAATTTAGATACCAATTAAAACATAAGTGTGCAAGGTACAAGGAGGAATGATCATTGACAAATATTGTAAATAAGAATTGAAGGGATTTGAGTTAGAGATACTGAAGAAATCAAAATTATAATAAATAGGAATATAACTTTATTTTCGAAACAAAATCTTTGTGGATTGCAAACAAGCAGCACTAAAATTTGGGTCAGTAATTGTGGGAGACTTGTGAAAGATGGCAACAAGAAAATGCAGAAAATGGAGAAGAAAGGGTCACAGTTTGTTTTCTCCATCACTTTTTTAGTTTTCCATTCCTTTTGTCCAGGTACTAAAATGATAAGTTAATTTCTGTGATTTCCATTAATTGACAAATAGCCTTAAAGAGACTTGTTAATGTTATGTTTAAGAGAGTGTTAAGGTTATGTTTAAGAGGAGGTTTATGGAAGAAATGTGATTATGTGGTAACTTCTGGATCTTAGCTTGGAAACAGGACACCTGAAGGACCTTCAATATTTCCACCATTATCCCACACAATTCATGGGTGCAGAAATACCAGGGATTGCAACCAAAGACAGTGAAGGAGCTGAAGGAGTAGATTAACTGGTGAGAAAAAAAAAAAAAAAAAAGAATCTGGTTTCCATTAAAAGACATTCATTTTAAAAAATGGCAGGAAAGGAAACACAGACCTCAGAGAAACAGATTGCTTTTTGTGGCTTTATTTTTTAGCACTTATCATGGGTGACAGTTACTGTGGAAAAACAGCTTCTCTAGTACACCTCTTCTCAATATTATGTGTGTGAGTACAAATATACGTACACGGCTCATAATGAAAGATTTTTTAGTGTGGCATCAGTCATTAGGTGCATACATTAATTCCCATTTCAATTATTTATTTTACTTAAACTTAATCATGTTATTGTTTATTTGATCATGTTTTTTAAGGCTACATTTCTCTAGAAAGGTAATGTTGTTTTTACACTAGTCACAAATATCATCTGTAATTTAAACCTACCTGGGTTTGTTTATTCTGTACCACAGAGGCACATAAAAGCTGATCTTTTCCATTCTCCTTTTTGGTGAAGAAACAAGCATATTTCTCCTGATGTGCCTGCAGATGAAATGAAGTATCAGGAAACACAGCTGCTCCCACATTCCTTTGAAGGTGTCACAGCATCCTGAGGTAGGTCAGGTTTTGGGGACCACAGCAGAGTCCTTTGCACTTACACTTTTCCCCTCTGAAATGTTCCCCTTTGCTATTGTAGATATATTGATTAAGCTGAGAATATGGAGAAAATTTTTTCCTCCTGTTCACCAGCCCAGGAAGAAGCCACTCACATGCACAAACATTAATTGTACACAGTCTAGCTAAACCAAGTAAAGAATGAATTTGATTGAATCAAGGATGATGGAAACCATAATTTTAGGGTTTCTTAGCATCAGAAACCATGGAAGCTAAGGGAATTTTCCAGGAGAAACAGGCTGGAGAATTTGATGCATGTTAATCTTTAGAACCAGTACAGGCTGCATATGTCATAAACTAAAGCAGCATTTCATGAACAGCAATTTTAGTTTATTAGGTAGAGCAGTTTAATTTTGGTATCCTGAAATAACAGATGAGACACTTTGCTCCATTTTCATTTTTATGTGTATTTATATGGCTCTGCTTTTTTAAAATTTCATTTGTTTTGGAGCCTTTGCAGATCTTCTTTGACAACCCATTAAAGCTGTCAGGATTTTTTTCTACATCATTGCCTTTAATTCCAGTCCTGTCTCATTTTTTCCCATCACATTTTTCGTCTCCTCTCCGTCCCTCTTGCTGTTGTGTACTCTTTTTTTTCTCTATGATCCTCTTGCTGCTTTGCTTTCTGATTCATTATTTGAAGTAAAACTTTCTCCATATGATGAAGAATCACAGGCATGAATAATGTGATATATTCTCTCCTCAAATACAGACATTTATCCCAAATGGCAGGCAGGAGCTTCTGAATAATGTGGTATCTGTTAAATCCCTTCAGTTTCAGGAGAACATTGATGACTTCTCTGATAATGTTGTTCAAACTCAAAAAGACTGTCACTGATGTAGGAAAGGTAAGATAAGTGGAAGACCACTCTGAATTTGATGTGAGGAGAAAGGACACTGGAACAAAATCCCTTAAAAGCAAAGCCTCGTGAAAATCAGGCTAAAAGCTGGGTGTGTTTATTGTGGAATGTGTTGCAGAGGCTCAACACTTTGATATTTTTACTCATGATCTCTTGAATAACTGGGAAATATATCAAATAAATGCTGTTTGTCTCTAATATAGACAGACAGCTAAATAGATTTCAAATGTCTAGAGCAATGGGAGCTGTTTGCCCCTGAATTGGTTGCACTTACATGGGACAAGCTTTTTGGCAATAATGAGGAACCTTGAGTGTCTACATTCTGATGTCACAAGGGGACCTGCTATAAGCTCTTGCTGTAAATTATATTCCTCTCTTTCCCTAAATGTATTCCCATCTGGGCACCAAAAATAGAATCCAGCTGAATCAGTAAAACCTGTTAATTTTGCTTTAAAAGGAATTCTTATGGAGAAAATTCTCAGCCTCCTCACCTGGGGCCTTCTGATGGAGAAGGGTCAGCATAAGGGGTTCCACAACAAAACAATGGTTCTGGTGAGCATGAATTCCTGTTCCTTCAGTGGTGTCCCTGCACTGCCTTGGCAGGAGAGGGGCAAAATGCTTCCATTTAATAACATGTTATCAGTGGATAAATGGACTGGAGATTGTGCAGTGCAGCTGCAGCCACAGGGCTGCAGAGCAAGTTGTGTGAAAACACAAAGGAGTCAATCGTGGAGTGACTAAATAATGACAGAGCTGCTTCCATCAGCCTGTGTGGTGAGGCCCCTCTGCTGGCTGGTGGGTGATGAGCCATTTGGAAAGTTATTAACACAGAGCTGAACACTGCCATGCCAGCCTCTGCTGGGCTGGGGCAGCAGACCTTGGAACCCCTCAGCCTGGAGAAGAGACAGCTCCAAGGACAGCTCCCAGCAGTCTTCCAGGACCAAAAGGGTCTACAAGAAATGTGGAGAGGGACTTTTCCCAAGGGTTTATAGTGACAAGACAATGGCTTTAAACTGACAGAGGGAAGGGTTAGGTGGGATATCAGGAAGAAATCCTTTACTGTGAGGGTGGGGAGGCCCTGGCATAGGCTGCCCAGAGAAGCTGTGGCTGCCCCATCCCTGGATGTGTCCAAGGCCAGGTTGGATGGGGCTTGGAGGAACAGTGGGACAGTGGAACCATGGCAGGGGGGTTGAAACTGGTTGATCTTTCAGGCCTCTTCCAACACAAACCATTCTATAATTCTATAATTCTATAAAATTCTATCATGGTTCTATCATTCTGTCATTCTATCAATTATATGATTCCATGATTCTGTGATTCCAATAGGGATGTTGAATGGGGTAAAGTCGTGAGGTGGCAGAAATTCCATGTGGTTCCTATTGGAGCTGAGAGAAACCAGGAATACTTTGCCACCATCCAGTCATTCTGCATCTTTTCTGACATCTGTGACTGCAACATTGCCCTCTAAAAAGGATGATTTACACAAGTTAACAACATCCTTAAATGAGGCTTTAGTTTTTTAATACTGAACAAAAAAAAGTACTGCAGTTTTTGCTAATTTCCGGTGTGTTCTGGTCCTTGTATTTTAGGTATGAAAATAAAAGAACAGGTTAAGCAAAACCATGTTAAGCAATATTATTTTATAAGCTGAAGCATATATGAAACCAGGTATTATTTTTCCTCATTTTTGCCAACAGCAATATTCCCAGTAGTGTTATTAAACACAGGAACAGGCCAGAAAGCTGGTTGTGCCTGAATTAAATGAGGGTACAATAGATTGTTCTTTCAAGAATTTGGAGCCCATTTTAAACTTTTTTTTTTTTTTTTGGGGGGGGGGTGTTGTTGGTGGTTTTTGATTTTGTTTTGTTTTTAATGAGATAGCATGGTGCAGTCGTTCTTTGCATGAAAAGTGCACTAAAACTTGATTTAAATTATTTAATGAGTCACTGAGGGACTGCACTAATGCCTTTCTGTGTTAGATTATATGCAAAATACATACATTTATATGCAAAAGGAAGGACTGTGCCGTGCAAACTCAGTGCTTAAATCATGATGTAAAGCTGTAATAGGAATTTTTTTGCTGCAACTAGAGAGCAGGAACAGTTTGGAAGACAGAGACTTAGTCTGGACGAAGGGCCTCCCAGCAAACCCAATGGAAAGCTTCCCTCAGTGATTAGATGGAGTTAGTGGCACTTTGTGGTTGCTCAGCAGATGGTCAGAAGGTCCCCAAAAATTAAATCTGAAAGAGGATCTCTAATTCTGACATTTCAAAGTCGTGGCTGTGACAAGGTTACAGCAGTGCCCGAGAGCATCATGGAATCTGAGCTCCACCAGACACCCAGAACTGCAGAAAATTGTAAATGTACCAGAAAAGACAAAGTTTATGAGGAGTCACAAATGCAAAATTCATCAATCATGCCAAGGCCACATGAAAAATCTCTCGAAGTCTAAACATAACTAATATGGATGAGTAAATTTATTCTTTCACCCTGAACATTCTGATTTTTCCAGATACTTTCTCAGAAACTAAGTGAAAGCTGAGATGCTCACCCAGTGTCTTGGTTCTACCTTGATTGTAAGGGAAAATTCTGAATGTGTTACACTGATGAAAAAACAGTGGTATTTTGTGTCACTAAAAACCAGAATGCAATTAAAGGCATAACAAAAGCATTTGGATGGAATTTAGGTGCCCAGATCCAAAGCTGCAGTTTTGACTCTCTCAGGGGTACTGATAAATTTACATGAGATTTGCAAAAGGATTAAATCTGTGAGATGACAAGGATTTCAGTAACTTATCAGAACTGAATGTGGAGAATCAGTGGCTGACAGAAGACCTGGATACCCAGTTATATTTTATATGAAAAAGATAATGAACAAAATACAGAAAAGGACTTCAGCTGACCAGATGTCTGCTGGAAATACAAGAGACAGGAAACACTTCTGGGCATTCCTGACTGGCAGGTCTTGCTCAAATAATAACAGCTTACAACACAATTTAAGCAGGAAATATTATAAAATGGCACAAATTCTCTAAAAAACCCCACTGTATTTAGTTTTATAAGTTTCCAAGTGGTTTTAAGATTTCAGCTATTACTGTTCTTTGACATTGTCAGTAAATTAGATAATTAAACGTGTAAAATTTTGAATATTAGAACTTCTTAAATTATGTTTATTATGTAATGTAAATGGTTCTGTTTTCAAATGAGTTTTGAAATTTTATAGTGGCTTATTTGCAACAGGGCAAACATAATGATGGGTTAGTGGAAGTATCTTCTTCTCTGAATTTGTTTCAGGAGTAATTAATAAGGTGAAAAATAACATTTTTAAAATTAATTATAAAACCAACTCTCACCCAAATACTCTAGACTTGCTTTACCACTGCTGGCACCCTGTCCACTTCACCATCCTGCCAGAAACAAAACCATCTGATGGGATTCCACCTGAAGTTGTGGACATCAGCTTACTCCTGTGAGGCAGCACAGGGCCTGACCTCAGTATAAATACCTAGGAACTCTCATGGACAGGCTTGGACCTGGAACCAGACTCAACCTCTAATTGCATCTAAAGTCCAGCTTCAGGGGTAGGAAGGACTAGAAACAGGCTCAGAGCTCCAACTGGAGAGGATGTCTCCTTGATCTTCATTTCCCTGCTCATGTGTAAGAGCTTCAAACCCAGCCATGGGAATGTGTGAATATTCACCTTTGCACGTGTGAGCCATGCAAAATTCATCCTGTAAAGGGGTCATTCTGGGGGGCATTTCCTGGTGCACTAGGCAGGAACAAGGGCAATGGTGCTTCTTTTGCTGAGAAGATGAAATAAATGGTTGACCCTTTGAAATACGTTTTTCTAGAGAAGTTATGATTAACAGGAGACTTTTTCAATAAATTCTGTGTGTCTGAAAGAGAAATACACTTCTAATGAAAAACATAAATACCCAGGGAAAATCTTCCATGTACGTGCAGCCAAAGGAGTTATGGGAAGGTAGAGGAAGGAGGAAATTACTTGTAAAAGGATGTATGAAGTAAGATTATTTTGGAGATGAGAAATAGATCTACACTGTACTTTTCTTAGCATTTCCCACGATATGTCCTGTGTTTTTCATTTGATAGGCTTAAGGGAAATGCTTTTATTTCCAGAACACAAACCAAGGCACTGAAGAGGAATGCCCAGAGTAGGCAGTGCAGAAGGAAATGTCAGGACTGAAGGCAAAATACTCATATCAGATTGCATTCTTTTGTGATACAGGAATTCATTCATCCAGCTCAGTAAAACCCAAACCTTTATCTTTCTAAAGCCACTACAGGGCTTTTTCCAGAGACATAGTGAATTATGTGAGGATTCATGATAGAAGAAGGTCATTTTCCCTGGCTGGGTTTGTTCAGTATCCTCTACATAATCAGGAGTGATGTCCACCACTCACAACACCAGGATGTCAGAAAACGTGTTTATGACTCACATAATTTAAAAAATACAACATTAAGGAGGATTTGTTTATAGGATTACCCAGGTGGTGATCTATAGTTAAAGACAGATCAAAGGAAATACTGCAAAGCCCTGAGCCCTGCTGGTGCTTACTGGAAATGGGGCATTCATTCCTTTACATCCATGCCTGACATTACTCAGGATTACTGTAACATAAGCACAGCCTTCAGCAGAGGGATGAAGAAATCTTTCCATTGGAGGAAAACAAGCCTTCGTGTCAGAGGTGATCTCTATTTAAGACACTGCAGCATAAGGGAAAATGCTGGAAGCTCAAAGTCTCCCACAGCTTGTCCATCAGCTTGAAGGCACTGATGATGTTAGGAGGGCTCCAAAGGCCCAGCAGGGAATGATAAATGCCTCCTGCCCTCACGCTGCTGGTTCTTTCCATGAGATCCCCAAAAGGGAACACTGAGTTCTCTGCTGACTCCCTGCATAGCATCCCTGGCAAAATGCTGTTTCAGAGCTGTCACACTTGGCACAGGAACTGTGTCAGTAGGTGGAAGAAGATCAAGAGGATACAAAGCCTTTTTTTTTTTTTTTTTTTTTTTTAAGCTCTTGAAACACACACCAATCCTTTGATTTTGCCTGACACACAGCCCTGGGCAGCACAAAAATGTGTGTTTAAGCAACCCCTCTACTGTTCTGTTCCTTTGGTAAGCAGATCAGAATGAGGAAAGCACAGAAAATTTATTTATGAGTGTCTGATGTGTGTGCCTGGTTGCAGGGAAAAAAAATAAAGATTTATATTATTGAAGGTCAAAACTGGGAAGTCTGGGCAAAATTCTGGAGCAGAAAGGCTGCTCTGCCAGACTGAAGTGGTGATGGCAGATGCAGATTGGTACCCACAAAATAGGTTTGGGATCAATGAGCTTTTATCCCATGTACCTGCAGTGGATAAACCAGACTTGATTTTACCCCTCAATTAACAACTTTGTATAGTCCTCCATGAAGAAAAGAGACAAAAGGCTCTGCTTGGAGCTCCAATCTCCATGGAGAAATTATGCTTTTCTTTAGTTATTCAATAAATGTGGTAATTTTTCACTTAGAAACAAATTTTTGTAGGTTCAGGAATTTGGGAATCTGTGCAATTCTATTTATGAGTAGTATTAGATGGTAATGATTTAATTGATGGTTGAGCATGCAGACAAACCATGCATAAAAGATCTTTCCAATAATTATATCTTTTCATGGAGCAACAGGTTTTTGTAATTTAGGTTGCAGACAGTAATTACAAACCAGATGCTATTTTAGGCACAGTCTGCAGCACACCCTTGGCACTTGCTAGGAAATTCAAAACAAACACAAAACCACTGCTGGAACACTTGAGGCAGAAAGGTGAATTAAACTGAGGTAGTGTGGTATCACACATGAATTGCTATAAGAATATTGTATATATTATTATAATAACCTCTGTCTGGGGTCACTGCCATGGAGTGTGAGTGGTTTGGATGGGGTTTTTTTGGTTTTGTTTTTTTTTTTTTTATGTTTTGCATTGAACCTTCTGTGTCAAAAAGTTCAGGTTTTATTTGCAGCTATTGGGTGCTTGGAGAAGAAGGGATGAATTGTTTCCTGATTTGGAAGTTTGACCCTGATGGGAGCTCAGGAGCTGCTCCCTGCAGCCCCACATCCACCAACACCTTGCCATGCAAACAGAGCAGAGTGATAAAAATCGAGGCTTGCCAGCCAACTGTGACAGCCACTCCTGTAACAGGATGTTAGGAGAGTCTGGATAAGAGAAATATTGCAGGTTTGGAACAAGATAATGCACACTCCGAGAAACGTGAGATGTTTTACTACTGTGAGAAGCCAGGAGTTGTCAGCACTGAATAGAGGATGGTTTGCATTCCCTGCACATTGAAGTGCTGCTGACTCCTCTTAAACCCTGAAAGGTGGGCTTTACTCAGGCAGCCAAAACAAACAATGATTTACAGCTTGCTTCTTTTCTCTCTCTCTTTTTTTTTTTTTTTTTTCTTTGTCACAAGTAATTACCCTTCTTGAAACAGTTCACAGCAGATACCAAAGGAGAAAGGAAATTAATACTGTAAGTGCAAATCTCCTTTCTTTAGACATCCTTTCTCCTAAGGACAGCAGCAGCAGAGTTTGCTGTGCCTTTGGTTTAAATAAAACTTCCAGAAGGTATTTCTCAATTAACTATTGTTATTTGGACAGTTGGATAGTTGTGTCTGTTCCCCTGAAACCTCTGGTAACTCCTTTACAAACAAAGCTCTCTCACTTGTCTATTTGCTCTCTGTGTGGCTGAACATTACATTAGACAGGTGTCAGAATGTTCTGACATCTCAAGCTGTGTTATGGCCTCAAACATTTTATTAAGCTACTTATTCAAACACCTGAAGACACCAAATGTTTGATGTCTTTCGGAACAGACATGAGCAGCTATTGATTTTGTGATTTGCTGTCACCTTGGATTTTGCAGCGTTCATCAAAAGTGTTTCAGGCCTGGCCATTACTATTAACTCATTAAATTGAAAGCTGGCAACATAATTCCATCATGTCCTCACATGCTGCAGCAGCCCTTATGTCCCTACAATTTTGGACTGTTACCTGAAGAGAAAATACACACCTTTGTAATGAAAATGTTATTGCTGTGAGGTGAGTTGCAGATGAAATGTGAGTAAAGGTTGAAACAGCTCATTACCAGCCTTGTCTGGTGGACCTGGGCTCACTGGGAGAATTTATATGTGAAGAATGAGAACAACTGAACCCATCTGTCCAGTAAAAATCACTGAGGGAAGGAGGGTGAGGGAAAGATTTTGAGGACAGGAGGAGGCAAAAAGGCAGCTATCAGAACCAGAAAAAAACAGCAGCAGCAGCAGCAACAATCATAATAATAATAATACCAGTTGGCAATTAAAATGAAAACCTGTCAGTCAGGTTTTCATATATCTGGATGCAACTTGGAAGTTATCTCTACTTGCAATGGAATTTCCAAGGCAAATGGTCTCAGATCTTGTCTGAAAAGGTGCAGAACTTCTGAAGGTTTAGCTGAAATATGCTGTTCTGCTTTGGCAGCGTGAGGGCAGAAAAGGGAGCGAGACAGAGTGGCACTCCAGTTCTCAGGCAGATGGAAGGAAATGGAAAAGCCATTCAGCAGAGCCCCACACCCAATCATAAAGATGCTCCTGATGAAAGGAAGGATTTTTTTTTTTTTTTGTGATCTCAACCTATTATTTGGAACAATGAATTTTTATTTCAAATAAATTTATAGTAAGAGTAGGAGGAAATTACTTCCTGTCCTTCCTCACCAAGAGATGATACAGCTCCAATGTCATATTGGAAATTGCTCCTTCTGTTTCAATCCACTTTAACTTTTCAAGTAGTTTAAGTAGTGTAGAAAGAGTAGAAGTCTTGAGGCATTTACAAACAACTGGGTAAAGACACAAGAAATGAAATAATTTGGGGAAATCTGACAGAAAACCTTAGCTCCTGCTAAGAATAGCAAAACTTATTTTATTTTTTGTCCGAAATTTTACCTGTATTTCTAACTGATTCAGGGCCAGACTTAGGAAAGATGTTCTAAGGAGTCACTGTTCTTTTCCTGAAACATGGTCTATATTCAACTCATTTGAAGTGAAAGGAAAATGCCAACATGTTTGGAGAGCTGAGGTTCTGAAGTGAGGAAATGCCAATATCAAAGGTTGTTTTCTGGCAGATGGAAGAGGTCTTTCCACCAGAACAGCAAATATTTTGACTTGAATTTCACTTAAATACAAAAACTGATTGATGAGTTGGATTTTTTTCTAAGATACGTGCTTATTTTTCAAATGTTAACTGGGGGGGGGTTAATATTTTTTATATTGGGAAGTTTTTTGGTTGTTTTTAGGAAGGTAAAAGTTCCATTTTTGGGAGACATAATGCAGCTGAAATCCATTTAATATGTTGTTTTAAAACTTTTTTTGTGTCAGTTATCAGGATACAAGTTATAGGATTACAGTAACATTCTTGAAACAGAATTCTGCCTGCTAAATTGAAAATTACAAAATAAGGGTTCAGAATAGAATTTGTTGTTATTATTAAGAATGGTTTATCCTTGGGTGAGGATCTAACACTAGTTAGCTTATTGACATTTCTGACACTTCCAAATGATTCTTTAATATTAGACTCTAGTCAAGCTAGAATATTAGCTCTAGTCAAGCTCTTTGAATCAGACTGTTCAGGCACTTCTGATGTCTTGGAACATTTATAGATTTTCCTACATGTCTTGGTATTGGATTCACTGAATGTTTTTTGGCATGTTATTAAGTGGTATAAAACCATGACCTTTTGGATGGTCATGGAGGGCTAGCCTGAAGTGTGTGGTTAATTAATATGAGAATGATAAATGCATACGTGCACCCCGAGAATTATGTGATTCTATTTAAATGGCAGTATAAGAATACCAGTCAGGGAGAAAAAAACATGTTGCTTACATCAGAAACTTCTGTTAGGGCCCACTGTGACAAATTTCAGTGACAATATTGTCAGAGGTGAATGGAATTAGCTCCCAGAACAAGACACCGTGATTTCCTTCCCTGGAAATGTTACTTTTGGAGCCACCGAGTTCCTGACAGGATCCTGTCTTTAGAAGCAGAGCTTGCAGCCCTGCTCTGTGCCTCTGCCCATCCCTGCACTCCCTCTCCTGTCACTGCAGGCGCTCCCCAGGCTCTGCTGTGTCCTCACCAGGCATTCCCCCCGAGGGGAGTCACAGGCAGCAGCCAGGAAAGCTCCTAATTAACGAGGCACTTCCCTTCATTTTCATTTTCATCTCACTGCTGATTAGCTGGGCAGGGTTACAGGGCCTCTCAGGTTCAAGGCTATGTGGGATGCCTTGCTATTGATCGGGCTTTTCCAGGGAAGGAAAGGAGGATTCTCAACTTCGTTAGCAGGTTGTTGCAATCACTGTCCCTTTTTTTTTTTTTTTTCCCCAAGTCTGTAGGCTACATATAAAGACCTAAAGGATGATTCTGCTGGAAAAGTGACTCGAAAGGAGAGGTGTGTGGGCCTGTTTTGACAGAGGAAGAGGCTTTTGCTTGCTTATTAACAAAGAAATAGAGACACACAAACCAGTATTACTGAAAGACACTCGAAAAAATTTTGAAGTTCGCTCACCTCCGCTGCTGAGGTGTATTTTATGGTGGTTTAAGGGACAGAGAGGGATAATTAGCACTCCATTCATTGGAAAAACAGGGGCCTACCCAGGGCCTAAAGGCATTCCCATTATTAAGGAAAATATCAGCTTCAAAACTCCAGGTCTGTTCTCATTTCTTCTCCACGTGTCTGTGAGATCAAACATTCCTGAGAGGAGAGCAGAACTAAATTAATTTCTAGGTGGCATGAAATACTGTTTAGTGCCTTTCGTTACATGTCAGCAGCCCTGTTAATGCAGGCTGGACCTTCCAAATGAGGAGAGACTGAGCTTATCCCTAAAGACACAGAGAGGCTCTTACTTCACTAGAAGTCATGCACACGCAGGACTCCTGCTGACGGCTGTGTAAGTGCAGCTGGTGTAAAAGAGAAGGAAAAAGGACAAGAGTGTTGCATTTATGGCACAGTTTGTGTGGTCATACCAGGTACATTTTTGTTCTTCTCCGTTGGTTTCCGGGCTCTGCCAGGGGGCCCCTTGGAATTCACTGGAGCTTCACGTCAGGTGTTGGCAGGAGGGTTGCTAATTTGGCCAGCATGCCATGCTAAATACTAGTGTAGGTAATTTAACACAATGTCACTTGATAAAAGCACTTCTGTAGCTTCCTGATTTTCTACTTAATGATGAAACATATATGAGATTCACCACTGACATGTCAAATAATCTTTCTACCATGATGACTGGGGACATGGGATGAAACACGAGGAGGTTTTAGTATCCCTAAATTTTGTGTGAGTGCTGCGACGTAAAAAGCTCTTTCTCTCTGGCCTCATGTTTTTTACCAAAACACATTATCTGTGGAGAAAAACCGAGCAAAAACATTTTCAAAGTGTTTGCTGACTTTCTGAATAATGAACTGAACTTTAATATTTATTAAATACAAAATAGTAATAAATTACAATTGCACAATTTCTTACAGTTTTTATTAAGATCAAAACTTATTTGTTCAGACTAGATTTATAGAAATAAATCACAGTACAGTTTTACTTGTGTTTAGAAGATTGTAATACATATTACAAAATTAAGAATTTTTTTGTCCCTCAAACCATCACTGCGAAAGGAATCATGCAATATTTCTACTAAACAAACAAAATGCCCACCTAATTGAGAGAGCCTCGATACAGGTATGGCCCTACTCTCCAAAATTAGACATGAAACATAGAGATACCAGGACTATTTATTGAACAAGAAATAATAAAGTATAGTACAATGTGTTATCAAAACCAGAAGTATACCAAAACAACACACCTCTCTCCACGCACCTTTGCGATGGGTGTTGAAAATGGCAGCTGGCCAGCATGCAACCCAGTAAAACATCTCAGTTTTACAATGTCTACATTTGAGCAAAAGAGGAGGAGGAACTAAAGTGCCCAGACAAAACAAAGGAACAAAGGAAGAGCCCAGGTGGTTACAAGTCCTCCCATCACTGTCCCCTCCGCGCCACGCACGCTGCTGCCACTTGGCGGGTGACGCCCTTCCTGGGCACTGCCACCAGGGCCCTTGCTGGACCTCCAGGGGGATGGATGTGCTCCCAGAGAACTGCAGAACTTCCAGCAGTGGTTCCTTGCCCAACCCACTGTACTAGAAAAGAACTGTAAGCACAGCTCTTGGACCTGCCCAGCCTTGGGCACTGCTGGAATACAACTGGCATGGCAAGGCTCGGCTGTCACTTCAGCACTGAACCATGGTGGCACTAATTGCAGCAAGATTCAAGGTGATGCTACCACCAAGTCTGTCCTTCTGCCCTTTTTTGCAGCACAGGGGGTTTCTATTAAATTCTACCTACATTATTGTGGATTAATTTCTCTACATGCTTTTGTTTCCCTACTAGATAAGAAATCCATTGTTTTCTCTCTTGATTGAAATCATTTGGCAATGCACTGTTCTAAAGGGACAAAAGCATTTCATCAATGACACTTCAGATGGAGTCACCTGATCCACTTTTTTCACTTCCTTCTGTTCAAACAAATTGTATTAACAGCAAAGTCATTTCAGATGGATTTCTAGCTGGGTCAAACAGATTTTTCAACTGAATTTCCTGGTCCCTATTTACTGTTTGTTACTTTTAAACTAAAAGAGTTTTCATCTATTTTTGATTTCAGTTGCAGACATGTCCCCTCAGTGCTCGAATGTTGCTAGGTGATAAGCATGTAAATCAATATATCTCTCGTGACTCTGGATATGGGTGCTCATGTTAATATAGCTACATACCATGCTTGGTGTTTAAAACACATGAATGAAACCAAGCTAAACCCCACCAAACCAAAGAATAAAAACAAACCAAAAGCCCCCTCAACAACCACCCCTCAAGTCAACAAGGATGGACTGAAATAGCCTCTTTTTCTTTCATTCTTTTGCATTGCCCTTTGATGTTGTTTTATTTTGTATTGATCCAGGAGTTTCCCTACTGGACCTCTACATAACAAGCGTCTCACATGTGCTGCTTTTGTATTATATGGATCTGCTGTCAGGGAAAACTGAGCCATGCAATGGCTGCTAAGAACAGTTTAGACCCTGGGTCTTTTATGCTACATAGTTGTTTCCTATTCTGGTAGTCCCTGCTTCCCCAGATTGAGATGAATATTTGCTTTCCCACTGCCAGGGCTATTTGCAGGGAAAAGCAAAATAAAAGAAAACAGAAATGCTTTTAATGTCTTGTGATTTCAGTGGGAGCAGATAAAGAAATATTTGAGCACTCAGCTGCAGAGGAGATGTGCTGTGAGTGCTTGTCATGGGAATATCAGGCCACTGTTCTTGGTACTCGGCCCCACTGCCAGTAGCCTGGAAGGTTTTCCCACTGCCACTCACTGCTTTTCCACAGAACAACACCTGACATGGAGGCTTGTCATGGAAAACTGAAAGCAACAATTTAAGAGCACGTTGTTAAAGAGCAAAATGGGATTAAAATCTTGCTGAGATGCATTTCGAAGTGATTTGCTCTTCTACCTTAGAGTTACAGTACTTGTCATACAGTGCAATAATGCATTCACAGCAAAGAAGAAAACAAATGAGGATTTCAGCTTTGAAACCATTCTTGGGAGTCTACTGCTAATTTACCACTGAGAATCACAGCTCAGAAAAGAAAGATTGAGCAGCATGGGGACCATAGCCTTTCCCTGTTTTACCAGTTGAGTTTGTAGCAGAATTATCTATCCTCTGGCCCTTCCAGCAGGCTGTGGTATTATTGTAACACAGTCCAAAGAAAATAGCAGTCTACTGGCCCACCAGAGCCAGAACACAAAAATATTTCAGGTCTAGGGAATATCACTGGTCAAATGGAATGCAAAGGTAAAGACTGAAGTATCCAAATATAGAAAATATCTATCATTCCATAGATGCACTACTATGATAAGGCAGGTATTTTTAAAAAAGCACATAGTAATGCCACAGCCTGAGTAACAGTTTGCAAGTCATGAGCAAAAATTAGAAGAATTCAATAAATTTAGGGTTTTTTCCTCATCTCTAAGCCTTTGATGTCTGCTGAATTCCACTTTAAATGCTAACTGTCACAGAGATTTCTTTCCCTGCTTTAGTAGAACTCGGTTCAAAATAATTCTTTTGATGCCAGACCCTTGAGCATTAAATAAACTAAGCACAGTAACAACATAAAAGAACTGCAACCCACTGGCAATTATAATGATACCGCTTTTCAGCTGATATCCCTTTGAGCTGCCGGGGACAAAGCCTAGAAAGGCTCCTGCACTTTGACACAAATTGAGCCTGCTGTGTAGGTGTTTTCCCTTTCCCAGCAGCTTCTGTTGCTAACATTGCAGTGGGAAGCTTGCCCACCCTGCATTCCAGGCAGAGGTGCAGTATGGAATGGCTTGTCCTGGAAATCAGAGCGCCCCACTCCAAAGGAAGAGCTCCTGCTCCTCTGCCCGTCTCCCCTGGGTGACTCCTGGGAGATGAGCCTGGATGAAGAGCACAGGATCCTGCCTGAGGGGAGGCTCATGCATGAACAGATATGCACATTGTCATGTAGCACAGGCCTCCTGATAGAAAGCTGAAGGTGCAGCGAAACAGTTTTGCCATGGCAATATTATTTTCATTCTTTTGGAAATACCCAGTGGTTGCCTTCCTGAAATTGTGCATGTGCAGGTTTGGAAGTGCTGTTTAGTTTGCCAGGTATAACCTTGCCTGTGGCAGCTGTATTCTCCACAGAGTGGCAAGAGATTTTTGAAAGCCACCGTGCTTACAAGAATTCCGTATTGTTATACCTGCAGCATACATTTACAACAGATCCAAGATCTCCTGCAAGTTCCAAGATATCCTTTACCCACAAGTAATTCTGATAATTTTTTTTGTGGAAGATCCTCATTAAAAGGTTATGAAACTAATTTTTCAGACTTGAGGCCAAAATTTTAGATATTTATTCAATCCATGCATGCATATTTGTGTCAGCAGAGCTGCAGATCCAAAACACTTGGTGAACATTCATTACATACAAGATGTGAAGCAATGTGTGTGCACATCAACTTATCTGAACTCTGTTTAAGTGACACCAGGGCTCCCTCTCTGTAAGCACATAGCAGACAGCTATTCTGTATAAAACATCCATACTTTGCATTTGCATCTTTTAAACAAAAAACTCCCATGTAAAGATGTGACTCAAGTTGCCTGTAGAAAACATTGGAGGATGAGAGAACTCCATGCGTGGCTAAATAAGTGGTGAAAAAATTTATCCCAGGGTATCCTGCTTTGGGGCACAAATTTCATTACGTGACAGAATGCAGTGCTTTGATTCATTCTCTTTTAATGGTCAGAATTTGTCAGAATTTGCAATACACCATCATGTAAAACAGCCCTGCTAATTCTACCACAAATAATAGAGGAAGTCTTCACAGGCACTATATATTTGGAATAGCATTTTCAAATGACACGGGGGGTGTGTGTGTTTGTTTGTATGATCCAGCATTGCCACCTCGAACACGCCCCCAACAGTTTGCAGTGTCCTGGACATGACTCAGAAAAGTTGACTGGAAAATCATCTGCAAAGGTTGAGGACTAGCAACCTCCATGTTATACAGATGGTTATCTCCTTTCTCAGAGAACATGCTCTCATTACAAATACCATATGCATCTTGTTCTCACCCAGCAGAACTTTTTTTACAGTTTTTCAGGTTTGAAGGATTTCTGCAAGGAACCATTTTGGTTTGTTTTCATGCCAGGTGAAAGGAGGCACCAGCTGAGACTGAGGACAAAGCTTGTCATCAAAAAATAAATACCTGATGGCAATCATTCTTGGGAAAAAAAATACTTAGAAAGCTAACCATTCACAATACTGCACCTTTTTTGCAAATACAAGGACAATGTTTGTTGCTGCTTCCCGTATTTGTTGGTTTACATTGCTATCATTTTGCTTGTAAAACCTGGGTTATTCTACTGAATAGAAATGATGACTTGAATTTGGGTAATGCTTACGACCATACAAGTAATCTATCAGTAGCAGTAGTGTCAGCTGGAGAATCAATGCTACAGGTGGATAACATCACACTATTTGAAACCAATAGCTCTTCACACAGTAGAAGACTGAGGGTCCTATTCAGCAAATATTCAGGGTCCTATGGCTGTGGCCACAGAGGTTCCAGAAGCTTTCGCTGAGTCTAATCCTGATTCAGGAACCAAAATGATATGCTGTGTATGTATTTCTCTGCACAGCCTGGATGCGCTGGACACCCTCCCCCACTTGATTCCTGGGAAGGAAAAAAATATGTCTCTGTTTAGCTTTCAGTGACATGAAAAGCAATCCACAGTAATGAAATCTAAAGAAGTTAGCCAGGCATGTATGAAAAGAACAGGATGCCTGTGAAAAGGGAAGAGCTGTCAAAACCTAATTGTGGGCTCTGGCTGCAATGAAATTTATCAAGGAGGGAAGACAGGTTGGATATAAGGATGTAGACAACTTCTGCTAAGAGACACTTGTGGGCAACAGTGACCCTTACACTACACCTCCTGTGCTGTGTCAGGACGTTCCTATCAACACTTAGCTGCAGCTGAGAGCTCCCAAATGCCCAGGTCAGCATTTCAAGCATGGCACTTCAGCCAGAATCTACCATGCCACTGGGGGCACAAACACCTGGGCAGAGCTGCCCCACTGCTGGCAGCACCTGTGCTGAGAAGGCATTGAGCCTTCCTCCTGCCACACAGCCCATGGGCACTCCCTGCTCAGACTGTGCTGCTGGGGTGCCCAGGCACCAGGAAAAGCAATTCCTTACAGACACAGGACAAGACTGTGGGATTCTTCCCAGCTTGCAGCATCTTCCTGATGTCATGCCTGACAATCTTTCCTGGAACTGCCTATGGCCAGTGCTCACAACCAAGTAGGGAAATCTGTGGTAACACAGCTGCACTCTGGTGCAGAAAGTAAACTCAGAGGGGCTGTGAGCTGCCTGCCCCCAAGTATTAGTGCCCACAGCATCATGCCTGGCTTCATATGGGTTCTCTGCTCTTTCCTGTCTTTCAACATTGAGGATAACTCTGGGGCTGTTCCTAAACAAGATACTTCCCTTTGACTGGGAGTACTGCCTGACTCAGGCAGTGAGAGCAACAATGGGAGCAAGTCATGGTAACTTTAGGAAGCAATTTAGTCCGATCTTTGATGAATTTCTGTGTCTCATGAATCAGGATTAGTGTTCCCTGTACTGGGGAGAGGATTAGACAGAGGGATTAAAAGGACATCTTTACCCCACTGGACTCTGTGGAATAGCCCCTGAGGATATGGCTAAGAAAGAGTTCAACAGGAATGCCAAATTTCTGCTGAATAGGTTAAAAGGGTGAGGAAGCCTCTTCGGCAGCCATCCAAGCGCAGAAGACCTGCATAACATTCCTGCTGAATAGGGCCCTAAAGACAAAAAACAAAACAAAACAAAACAAAACAAAAAAAAACATAGGAACCTTGAAAAGCTTTTCTGATAGTGTCGCTTCTTATCAGCGCCTCAGATCTCCAGAGACACTTAAACATATTCTTTTCAGTGCAGTTAGGCATCCTTTGAGATGTGCTAGTGCCACGGATGACATATTGTTACAAGAAAAGAAGTCAAATTAGGTTGCTGTATATAAAAAAAAAAAATAGCTCTTGATTGTTCTGTAAACAAGGTCCATTTCTTTATATCAATTAACAGTGAAAGTTACCCAAAATCTTTTTTAAAAAGCAAAACCAAACCCTCAATCGAGTGTATAATATTTGGTGTTTTCATGTCTATATATTATAGACAGCAATTACCTTCTGTCTCCCTGAAATTGGAAGGACCAGACTTAACCTGTGTGTTCTGTTTCAATTTTAAAGCGTTTCCAAACCCTTTTCTAGGATTTACTTTGTGCGTGCGGATCTTGGGCTTGCCCACAAAACTTTATCCAACCTCCAATGCCGTGTGGGAGAATATTCACCGTTCCTGCCAGGGGGAAGCAATAAATCAAAGCCTTACCTCCACAAGAGGATGCCAGTGAGCGATGGGCTTCCGAGGGTACGAGAGCATTTCGTTCCAGTGGTCACGACCTAGGCTCTCTGCATCGTTGCCTACTTGACAAACTCCAATGACCTCATTGTGACCTACACTGTGAAAATGGTCCATAATATTTTTTTCTTAAAATTTTACCTTCAGAACCACACCGTTTGCATATTTCATCAGAAATGTTACTGCTGGATTTTTTTTTTTTTTAGGGTTAATTCTTGCCTGAAGAATACAACGCACTAGGAAGTATGCTTGCGTTTCCCACTGCTCAGAACAATTTGGTATTTCCCCCCTCATAGCGCAAAAAAGGTCTTTGCTCATGTTCTGTAATTAGCTGCAAAGGCAAACAGGCTCTCAGACACAACTTTATAAATGAAGCGTGTGTGTAAAGGCTTGGTATAAATGTACAAACAGAACATCAGTGCATGGCCTCTCCCATTAAATGCCCAGTTACCTCTGTTCTGCTGAACACATGTGCAGCTCACTGATGTCAGTTGTGGATGCAAATCTATATTTTAAAATTTAGTAAGGAAATTCTCCCTGACAAAACAAAGAAAAATTGGACACTTCTACCCAGCCAACATGACATTAATTCCCCGCTTACAGGGAAAAAATTAATGCCTTTATTTCTGGGTGCAAATCTAGCGTGCAAGATTTAATCAGCCAATATTTGACAGCTACAGGCATCTCACCGGTCATAATCCATAACAGCTATCGACAAGTTAATTTGGTCAATGTTTTCTGGAGGGACATCAAAGACTATGGCTTCATTGTAAACGGGATTTAGGGTGTTCCTCTTGGTAGAAGTTTTCCTTTTCTTTAGCCGCCTTCCTTCACACATTAAAGAAACCTTCACGTAGGGATCTGTGTGGGTCATAAGAACAATGTTGATTTTTGACAAATGCAAATGGAAAGCAAAAGGTGACTTCTTGTGTGCCCATACCTGCTGCAGAATTAATCTCCTGGACCCAACTGGAATTTGAGGTTCTCTGTTACCATGGAATGCATGGGAGGCAGTGCAGCTTCGAAAGCTTTACCTGGTTGACTGCTTGCAATGAACTTTTTAGATTCAAAAAGCTCCTTGTTGCGTACCAGCTTCTCAAAGGGTATTAAAATATCCACTGAAGCGTGTTGAACATGACTATTTTATACAACAGCCTGTGTATCAGCCTATTTATAGCAGCCTAATTACTTGTTAGATTTGTAGGACAGACAGAAGATGACAATGTTTTTCACAACGGGATTTACTGATGTATGGTTAAATACAATTCAAAGCATAACAATTAGTGGCTTATATTTCTCAAAAGAATTATAATTATTTTTAAACTTCTGAATGTAGCAAGACAAAAAAAGCTATTTCTTTGTAGCTCCTTTCTGAGAGCTCTACAACTCCCTGCTAGTATTTAAAAGTCATCTATGAAACCTTATTTATGTTTATAATTTTCATTGTGGGATTTTGAAAGGGTTGCTGAAAGGATTTTGGGATGATCACGGCTTTCCCCATACGCCAGCAACAGCAGAACTGGCTCAGTGGCTCTTGGGGACTGTCAGAGAGGGCCAGTCTGCCTCTGTGGCATAGCTGTGACAGTCTGCTGCACAAACCAATTCCCAGTGTTGGGGAAATGCATTTTGGCCAACTTGTTTTACTCTGAATTACAGTGCCGTTGTAAATAATAACCTTGAAGTCTTTTTGAGAGAGCAACTTATTTTAAACTGTTGCTTGGAACTAAGCAAAATAAAAAGTATTATTTGTTTTTCTTAAAGTCCTGTACTCAAGCAGAGCTCACAGTAAAAAAACCCTCCCCTCAAAAATCATCCTGGGATTTGACAGTGTTGAATTCTGTGTCTTGGGAGGGAAATGGAAATCCACACTGAGCATTAAAATCATTCCTACCTGATGCTCCTGTGATATCCATTGCCTTTAAATTTCTTGCCTTTATTATTGTAATAGTTAGTCTACCCGCTGTTGGAAGGTAGCAGAGCGAAAACATAAGGTCACCAAGATCCACGTTATCCTGTTCCAAGAAAAGAAAGATAATGTGAAGTAATAATAACATTTTCTACTCCTAGCAGGATTTAAAGATAAAAAGTTACCTTTGGGATCTACAGTTATGCAGTAAAAACTGAATTCTCATTCTGAAACATATCTGAAAAAAACAGCCATCCATGTGCATACAAAATTCGAGTCACTCTGTTGCTAAACCACCAAAGTTCTCCAGGGTAACTGAGGTTATAGTTTCTAGCACTCAGTCCTTGGAGATGACACACATTTAAATGATGAGGTGCCCTGTGAGGGACTGGAAAACCTTTGCTCTATTTTATGTTTTTTAGTTATTTGCCTGTTTCACTGACAAGCAGCCACAAATGTCTGTGCCTTTCCCTCTGGTCTGCAGGAGGAAACCCACAGAGACATTCACAGAAAAAAACCCATGGTTTGAGGAGGACAAAGCTTTGAGCAACTCTCAAGTTTGCACAAACTCAGGTGTGGCAGGTCTGAAGCATCTATGGCAATGGGACAGTCTCCACCAGAAGCAGAGTAAGGGTGATTGTGGTGATTCATTTTTCTTAAATGATTGTTCTGTTCATTACTAAGTTGTAACCCCCCCCAAAGTCATCTCATTGTAACCCTGTCCATCACCTCATCCTCGATGATTCACACAATCCCTCCTACCTTCTGTTCCCATTGGTCCATGTGTTCCCCTCCCCTATCAGTATCCCATTGCTCCAAGCCTTGGACCTGCCCCTGGCTGGAAGTTCTCCTTAGGGGGTAGCACGAGGCTCTCTCTCTCTCCTGGAACCCTCTGGAGCGTGCAGCCTTTTGCCTCCTGCTCTCTCCGGGGGAGCCATGCTCCCCCCCACTGTGGGACCCCCAAATAAACCCCATGTAACCAACACCCTCAGCAGCCGTGTCGTGTCCTGCCTGCCTGCATGATGCCAGTTGCACCACCAAGAGACCTCTCCCCAAAGGCTCCTGCAAGGCTCCTGTTCCTGCCCTTCCTTCCTGGACCCAGGGGTGTGTTGCCCCAGCCCCTGCAGCTGCCAGCCAGCCTGAAAAGAGCAGGGGAAGAGACGTAACAGGTGATGGTTAATTGTTAATCATAATAATAACAATAATAGCAGCAACTTCCTGTGCCTCACACAGACAAGCTTCCTTAAGCAGACTTACCCATCTGTTTCATTGATAATTTGCAACCCTTTCCTATGTTGATGGCATCAGGGTTCCAGAAAAGTACTAGAAAATTTACAAATCCTGTGTGCAGTTACTAAGCATCACTATTTTTTTATGAGGGAAATACAGCTCTTTCATATATATATATAAAAAAAAAAAAAAAAAAAAAAAAAAAAAAAAGGAAGGACTGCATTAAATGATTGATTTGATTTGCATTTTTTTGACTGAGCAGTGAATTTACACTTTCATAAACCTGCTTCCTTTAACTTAATATTTCATTCTTGACTGAAAAAAAAATAAATTACCTGATCCTTGAAATTAGCAATTTCAAGGCCACATTCCAGGTTTTATAGGGAAGGGAAATGCATCTGTTGTGGAGTATGTTTATCTTGTTTACTTAGCTTTGTGCAATAGTTGATCATCTTTCCCAAGCTGGTTCCTTCTCCGTCAGTCACCAAAAGCTGAAGAGTGATGGATGACATAGAAGGAGAGGCGAAATACCTGGAAAGAGCCCCTAGCACAGGTTTGTCTCTGAGGCAGCTGCTGCTCAGGCCGATGCCCAGAGCCTGTGCAGTCACTTTCTGTCACTTCATGAGTTAGTAGGGCACACAAGCTGGACAGAGAGCATTGCTGGCACAGAGCTGTAGAAAAATGTTGTGTCAGGAGGGAATTCTAGAGGTCACTTGATCCAACCCCTTGCTCAAGAGAGGCATCTTTGCTTTGGCTCACGGCTCATTCAAAGAAGAAACCAAACACTGTCCAGTCATTTACAAGCAGGTCCTTTCCTGGTGCTGTCATATAAGAGATGCAGTCAAAGAAGGAAAAGGCTGATATTATGGGCCATTTGATAGGAATAACCAGCTTTTAACCCTATCACCTTTTCCATTCTAAGGATCAGTGTTTCACGGTGGCTGAAAAGCTAATGAAGGCTGGGACAACATCGAGGTGGCTGCTATGACTCAGGCTCTTTAGTGCCTCTTGATATCTCCCACTTGGAAGCAAACCTGCTGCAACAAACTGTGTCACTGACTCACTTGGTGGGAGGATCAAAGTGCTGCTGCTTGGGATGCTGTGAGAAATCCTGCAGGTTAAAGAGGTGTCAGCACATCCAGGAGAAATTTCTCTTGGCTAACACCTGCCCTTAACATTGCAGAAAAATAACTGATCTCTGAAATTTTCCCAGTGATCAGCTGAGCTCAATGCCTACAGCCAAGAAAACAGGAAGCAAAGTTTTCACTTGTCCTTCCCACTGTGAGAGCAACTTCCAGCATGTAAATGTACTTCCCCAGATCCGAGGTGCTATGAATCTCAATTCATAGCTGTGAAATTCTCTCTTGTGCTGCAACTCTGAGGGAATCAGAATTTCAGAAGCCATTTAAAGATGTTATTGACAGAAGCCATCTTTTGGGAATTTGTCATTCTCGCAAATTTTGATCCTGAATTGGTCACTACCCTTCAGAAGAAGACAGCGTTGTTGGATCAGTCAGGTTTTCCCTGACCACAAAGAAGCCCGTCAGGCATCTGTTGTTTAACTGTGTATTTTGGCATCCTTCAGTACTGCCAGCCATGGCAAAGTCGCTCTGTATTCAACTCCAGTGCTCCACGTGGTGACTTGGAACTCATTCTGTGAGCACTGCAAATGCGCTGCCACTGCCAAATGCAGAAGTTTCCATTCCAGACTTGGTCATCCTGAACCAACAATTTTAAAAACTTTCATCCAATTTTTATCAAGAAATTTATAGGTAAATGAACTATCATAAAATTGTTTTAGGAATTGAATTCAGATGCCAAGAAAAATCAGAGAATCCTAGAATATCCTGGTTTGGAAGGGACTCACAAGGATCACGGAGTCCAGCTCCTGTCCCTGCACAGAGCAGCCCCAGGAGTCCCACCCTGTGCCTGAGAGCATTGTCTCAACACTTGTGGCGCTCTGCCAGGCTGGTGCTGTGACCACTTCTCTGGGGAGCCTGTTCAGTGCCCAGCCACCCTCTGGGTGAAGACTTTTTCCTAATGTCTGACCTAAATCTCCCCTGATCCAGCTTCCCGCAATTCCCTCGTGTCCCATCACTGGTCACTGGAAAGGAGAGTTAAAATATAACTGCACAAATGGACTGCTTAGGAAAAGAATGGATCACATTTGTTGAATGCAGTATTAGCAATGAGGCCATAATATACTTACCCCCAATCTTGGCCTAACAACTGAAAAATAATTGTCACCTGCTCTGTGATGTATTTTTTAGCAAGTGCTGTGATGGCAATACTTTGTTGATCCTTTTTGAAAACCTGCACTGGGCTTTAAATGGGAATAAAAACCCCCACCGTTATTCTGGAAACAGCTCGTGATCTTGTGATTTCTTTAGTCTTTTCCAGTTCTAGAAGTTGCTGATGTTGTAGGTCACAGATGATTATGAGATTGTCTGTTCACATGCCAATGCCTGAGAACGTGACTGAAGGGAAGCTTGCAGGCAGCAGCAGGGAAGAAACACCTTTTGCCATGCAAATCCTTCTCTCAGTCTGAAAAAGAAGCCCTGTCTTCTCATACTTTCATTTTAAATTGTAGGGAATTAAGGACTACTCCATCATACTGGCTACTTGTAAAGGTTTTCTAAAGTTTGGAAAGAAGTTTTGTAGCAGAGAGAACCTTTCCCCTTGCCCTGACTGTTCCTCCCTGTCTTACCCCTATTTTTTTTGTAACCAAAGGGCAACACTGGAAATGGTTGCAAACAGTGGGTCCTCAAGGTTCACTTAGGAAGGTTTCACGAGGGAATGCTCTCCAGAGAGTCCCACAGACTGTGGCTGCCCCCCAGAATCTGCAGGTGTGTGCTCACCTCTCTGGGTAACTGCAGGGGAACAGGCACCATGCCCTGAGTGGAGAGCAGCGCTGTCCCAGGCGTGACCCTCCCATCCAGCAAGCACAGGTCTGCTCTACAAATTCAGCTTTTTAACAGAACCAAAGCCGGCGTGCCAGAGCGCAGAGAGGATTACTGCACATCCTCACACGTTTAAAATCACTGAGCTACACAGCTTAAGCCACGGATTGTCACTAAAGGTGTGCTGTATTAGCAAGAAATCGCTTTGGGGAACAGAATTAACAAGCATAGAGGGCAGGATCTTCTGCAGGGATTAGTTCCTGTTCAAATTGAGTGCTTATGCATTACTGTGTACGCGCCACAAAACGTGGCACTATGGGCATGACACTGCCAGAGACATTTTGGAATTCCTGCTGAGGAAAAGATTTCATAAGTAGGGTAGGTTATCAAGTCATGCATGTTGTACTTTCCAAATTTTTAATAACCTCATTCAGTGTGGTCATAATACCATATTGGCATGTTACAGTGCATGCAACCAAAAATATAGCCAGACCAAAAGGCTGGTCAGTTTTCCTAACAACTCAAAAGAAAATAATCAGAAGATAATTAAATTGCAATTATAGTCTACTTGTATGTGTAATTTACTTGTATTACTTGTATGAGGGCATAATATGTGCCCCCATATTATTTTTCTTTTGGTCCAATTCAGCAGGAAGCATAACTGAATAAATATCCTCTAACAAACATACTGCTCTCCCACTGTCCTCAAAAACTGCCCAGGTTCAGAGGTGGAAACACCACAGCCTTTTTTTTTTTAATCTGTAACCTGCCTGTTCCTGTATTCTAAAAAAGGTGAAACAAGATTTGGATCAGCTTTGCTTTTCCAGTGCCCCAGGCTTGGGTCCCAGGCTCAGGGTGAGGGCTGAGTGCCTTGATGATGTGAGCTGTGCCTTACAGGGAGCCTCTGATAATCCCACTGGATTTGTCTCTGAGCCTTTGCTGTGTTCATGTAACTCTTTATTCAACAGAGCAAGAGCATGAAGCCTCTTCCTTGAAAATGCCCCAGCGTTACCTGGGAGAGCTCAAACCAGAGGTGTAAATCACAAGGTTTGCCTGAAAACTGCAAACAGGATGAATCCATGAAACCTCAAGGTAAATAAGATTGCTGTTAGGAGCATGGAGACATGCCCCCCTCTCATATTATGTTTACTCCTTGCTCTGTTCCTGGTAGAAATACTTCATACATTATAAAAAATCATATTTTTTGAATGATTTTCAGTGGTTTCTACTGAAAGGGTTATTGTTCCTGCTTTTCCCAGAAAACATTTCAGGTTCTCCTCCCTGTAAAACTAACCCCAAATAAACATACCTTTGAAAATGCTGAATTCTAATAGTATCATTAGTAGGTTTTTACTATGATCACACAGAACTCGTAGTTTTTTAAAATTATTCCATTTTGCTGGAGATTAGCTTGCAGGATAAATCCCTCCCCAGTACTGTGTCAGCAGCTCCATGCTGTTGCTCAGTGAGTATAACTCAGCATATTAAACAGGGAAATGTGCAGCCTCAAAGAGGATGGTGGCTAAGGGCCCCGAAATGGCCTCACCTTGGACGCCTTTGAGGCTGCATTAAGCAGCACAGGCTGGATCAAACCCTCCCAGTGAAAGCTCTAAGTCACCTGGTTGTTAGGGATATTCTGACAAATGGGAATGACATTTGGGATCAGAGCTCTCCTCTTCCTTCTCATAAATACATCTGAGTGCAGAAAACAGGCATGTAAAGCAGGCAGCAGGGGGTGGAAGGCAACAAGACAATTTACAGGTTCTATCTTCTGCTTCTGCCTATGATCTGGAAGGAGATCTGCTGTCCCTGGGTTAGGCATTCGTAAGGCTTGTGCCCTTTTCTTTGGCAACTTGAGTTCTGTATTTCTGGAGCAGAGGAGCTGTGATAGGCCTGCACCACGCAGTGCCTGTGCCACTCTAATTAAAGCATATGTCTCAATTATACCAGGTTCCTCAGTTCTGCAGCTATAAAAAGACAGACGCTACTTTTTCACTTTTCTGCTATGTTGCAAAACTAATTTTGGGTTGTGAGGTGCCCACATGTATTTTTATGCGTATCTCCAACCTAAATTGACTGGAGCACTTAGCAGGCACTGATGCCCTTGCTTATTTCCTATGAAGTTAGTAACTCTTGAGGGAGGTTTTTGAGGCAGAGGTGGTTTCAGAGATTTGCTAAATTCGTGCTGCTGTGTCAGAGCTGTACAGCTGAGGCAATGGTAGCTTTGCAGGCTACCTCCTTTAGCAGCTAGACACGTCTCTGCAAAGGACACAGGAAAACAACAGCAGAGCAGAGGTGTCATGGAATGAGAAGGTATCGTCTGAGTTTCTGAAGCACAGAAAGGACAGATTGACACTATTTTATTAAAGTCTTTCCTTCTTCTCCCCTCCAAGCTGAGGAGCATTAGTTACATTTTAAACAACAAAAAAAATTAATCTTAGTTACTTCAAAATCTTTCCTGGCATTAAGGGAATTATGCTGCTACAGTGCAAGATAAGTTTCACTGTACATCATTCTAATACTTGCTAATGTGGGGATTTGAATTTTGCAAGGATTTCTTTCAGAGGAGATTCACTCAGCTAAGACAGCGATGAGTTAAGTATACTAGGTATGTGTGTTAAGCCCAAATGACTTAAACATGCTTTAAGAAGTGTTATCTGCTTTTTGGGATACACATTTATTAAATTGCTCATCTGTGTTGAGAAGCCTGGAACAAGATTTGAATGATAAGATACTAATTCTACTGAGGAACATGTCCAGGACCCAAATATTATGCAAATCCCATAGACTATAATCTGTTTGGGAATGATAGTAAATCTAAAATATCTAACATGAAGAATTTGTGAAGTTAGCTCTACATTTTTTATAATTTCATCGTAGAGTCACTTTGGGTTGTATTTATGAGAAATATGTACCGATAAAAACTCTTTTGAAATGTTGGATTTTAATTGAATTTGCATGTGACTAGAAGAGTGCCAGTTGCTTCCCATTACACATTTTGAGATGAATAGAAAAGATATGACTGGAAAATTCTATTTTCATGAATCTTAAATCAAAGAAATGATCTCTAGCAAAGCATATATTTATTAATGCCTGAATCAATCCATATCTACAGAGATGTGATTAAGTAAAATAAGTGGAAAATGGGAATGGCCTGTCTTTTATAATTATTCTTTCAATACATCAATGTCAGGCTATATTTCATGTTTTAAGTTAATTTTTAAGTGGTAGTATTTTCTCACTGTGATTTCTTTTTTGGGGTTTTTTTTTTATATTTCATTGTCTCTATTTCTTTCTGTTTTTCTTAAAAAATGAAACCAAGCAAATATGGAAGCCTTTTGATCTTGGTTTGTTTGATTTCACTTACTGGGAAAGAACATGAACAAACAATTCAGAAGTTTGTTTCACTGCAGTGAAGGCATATGAGAAATCTGAAGTGTTTGCATGTAATTCACTCTGAACTTTGCACTCACAGTTTCCCAAGCATTTTGGCAACTTTTCTATAAATATAGTATCAAAAATAAAGCAAATACCATATAATCTCTCTTCAGAGTGTGAAGATCTTTTAACATGGATTTTCAGAGTTTGTGTTTTGGAGGGTTTTTTGGGTTTTTTCCTCTCCTGATTCCATTATCCTTGTGTCATGATTACTTTTCTTTTTATCCAAGCCACATAAGAAGGATTCTCCAGCCACAACTTTGTGCTGTGCCAGTCATTCAAGATGCCTCAGAAATGGGGGCAGTGGGAGCCAAAATAGTAGCCTCTCACTTCATGAATGCTCCAGAACAAACCCAGTCAGTGTCCCTGAGAACATACTCCTAACTTTCTCTTGCCCCAATGTCCTCAGTGGAATCAAGGACAGAAGCCTTTTCCTGTAGGCAGTCACTGTGCTTATCTCTCTAAAGACCCAACACTTTCACTGTCATCATTTCTATCCTATAAATAGGGTGGCAGTGATTAACTGAAACTTTCCAGCTGGTGAGCTGCATACGATCCTTGGGATGCATTTACAGGACATATTTGTTCTTAGAGTCATTTAAGACTTCATTGATAAATTATTCTGTATCAAGATCCTTTAAAAAAAGCCTCCATTCAGTACAGATGAACTTTATCCCATACATGTTCTTAAACATATGCTTAAATCCTACAGATTTCACTGGCTTTCAATCCCTTATGCAGATTTTCAATTCACAACAACTACAGTGGTTTGCTGAATCTGGGCCTAACAGTGAATCTAATGAGTTATCCTGTAGCCATTGAAATAAAAATAATGTCTTAATTCGTTCCAAACTAAATTGGTGAACTGCAGAGATAGTCTGAATAATGAAAATTAGCAGAGACACGACTGGAAAAGCTGGAGTACTTGTCCTTTCTATGTGTGTGTGCCTGTGTTGGAAAATGATTTCATGGGAAAAACAGAAATGAGGCCTTCTGAAAGTGAAACTTTTGTAGAAAGTTATGGAAGTCATTTTTAACTCCCTCATCAGTTATTAAAGGAAGAGTGGGTACAGAGTTGGCTCTGAAGGCTTGCTAGGTGGCATTGTTGGCCAGAGAGAAAAGTTCATTGAAGTTCAAGTTTCTCCTTGCAAATTAAACTATTCCTCTGAAAGATGCTTTATTTTCTTGAACTGTTACTGCCTTTTTTAAAATTATTCTATGACTTGTCACTTCCTAGAAAATGGAAAATTCAGTATAGATTTAAAAATACAAAAAAAATCCTGCCCTGGCCCTTGTTTCCCAGGTGTTGCAGGCTGCTGCCTTGGATAATTTTGGTTGGTGCTGGGAGGCAGGGGGTGCAAGTGTGTGGGTGTGGGTGGGTGTACAACAGGGAGGGCTTGAAAAGTAAAGGAAATAAGGGCACCTTTGTGATGGAATGCGTAAGAATGCCATAACCTGCCACACAGGAGTTTCCAAGCAAGTTGTCCCACGTCAGCAGTCACACCTTTGAATGACACTTCCAGAGTCTTGTGAGGGTGGGTCTGAGTTCCCACTAAAGCTAAAACTTTAAGGGGAAGCACTCTGGTGCACAGCTGACTCAGACCTTTCCCTCTTCAGGGAAGGCAGGGGTGGCTCCAGAAATGCTGACAAGCTTGGGAATAGCGATGAAATGCAAATTGCCCTAGACAGGAATATGTGTTTGGAGGGCAAGTGCTTTCTCAGATGGAAACAAGGAAGGAGCTTCCACTGGGAAAAATAAGAGTTTTGATGTCAGGTGAAGGTGGTAGAAATGGAAGGACAGGTAGGTCAGGCAGACTGGGAATGTTTCACAGAGGGCAGCGTCACAACCCAGGCAAACAGTGCAGCCGGGAAAATTAGCACACTGACAGGATTTGTTCTGAAGCATTCATTGCCTAAATTAAGGACAAAAGTTTTTATGAATTTCCATCAGCATCTGCCATGTGAAACCCAGTAATTTTTCCACAGGCTCTTGATGATTTGGATTAGACCTCTTATTTTTTGTGAAATAGTGAGACTGAAAAGAACAAAGGGAAGCAGAGGTTAATTGTAGTATGCATTACCTTACAGCAATTTCACCTGAGGGGGCCAACCATGCAGATTTAAAAGAAAACTTTTGGTGAACATCACAGAGACAGAAAGAGATGAGAAAATAAACCCCCACACTTTCAAGGCTAAATGCTGGTTTGTTATATGAAGGGGAGGCTAAATTCTGTGTTAAGTGTTCAGTATCTCTAGGCAAACATCAGCTTGAAGAAAATGAAGCAGCAAATCCATTCTAATGAATAAAATTATTTCTACCACAAATTATTTGCCAGTTACCTCTGCTTCCATTCTGACATAAGTTGAAAGATATGTTCAATTATCTCCATATTCCACTAATAATGAATATTTCAAATACATCCAAGAAAAATTGCAAAGGAGAAAGCTCGTTTTAAAAGGAAGTCAACTAATCAAAATGTTTTAATCTAAAATGTCTTGCCTGTTAATTTTTTTTCCCCTAGTGTGCTAAAATGAAAATGTCAATTGAAACCAGATCTGTATGCAAATGAATGGATTAGCCTTTCACTCTACCTTGAGTTACAATGGCTGCACATGAACTTGCAGCTCCACTAAAATATGAATGTCATTCTCAGTGCAGGCATTTTGTGTTGTGCAAAGCAGCTGTCTGTTACACCGTGTATTCTGAGCACATCACTCTGAGAAGGAGCAAAACCAGGTACGTGGGTAATGCTGAAAAAAGATGAGGAGAGTTACAATATCAGGGGGAAAAAAAGTTCTTTTCAGTCTGTATTAGTACCTATAATACGTTGTGGATGTATTCATTATACTCACATTAGGTGTTCTGTGCTGACTTTCATACTCAGGCTTAGCACAGAGCATTCACAAAATGGGCAAATCTGAATCTACTATTAGGCAACGTTGTCTCTACAGTTTTGCAGAAATTTATAAAAAATAAAAAAAGAGAGAGTTGTCTCCAAATAGTTTCATGCTTGAAAAACAGAATGTTAAACTCTGTGTTGAAGTAGCCTGCCGTTCTAGAAATTTTCTCTGAGATATGTTTAATTTTTTTATTTAATGAGATGTCTCTTGATAGATTTTTCCATCTGCTGTGGAACTGCACTCCAGGTGTGATTTCAGGGGGGAAGATGTGGTGGCCAGTGTAAAGAATGCAGAAGCTGGGGAAGCACATGTGCCTTATTCCCTGCAAACAGACAGCAGAGCAGCACTTTGCCCCTAAATCCTGACCCCTTGGATACAGTGTGCTCCCTTCACAGACCACAAAAACAACTTTAGTGCCATTAATCCAAACCCTGTCGGATTGTTTAAAAATTCTGCTGAGTGGAACAGGCTGCCCAGGGAAGTGGTGGAGTCACCCATCCCTGGAAGAACTGAGAAGACATGGAGATGTGGCACTCAGAGACAGGCTTTAGTGGTGGCCTTGGCAGTGCTGGGTTAATGGTTGGACTATGTGATCTGAAGGGTCCTGCCCAACCTAAACAATTCTGGGATTCTGTAATATCAGGATATCAAATCCACGTTCAATGGAATCCCTGGTGCGCCTTTTCTCTGTTGCTCTCTGATCCTTTTTGGCCTCTCATCCCACTAAAAAGTAATACAAGTATTATTACCTAAGCTGGACTTTTCAAAAGCATTTTTTTTCTGTGAGCAGCTCCTTTTAAGTTCAGTGTCAATTTAGAAGGTGGGGAAAGAAGCATGAGCTTATGAGTCTATTTCTCCTACTTTTTTTTCCCTGAGTTACAAAGTGATTCTCTTCATTGCTATTAAAAGGGTTTTTTCTTTTCTTTTCTTTTCTTTTCTTTTCTTTTCAATAGGTACTTTTCCTAGGCATCCCTGTGATTCTAAAGCCAATAATCAAGTGTCTTTCTGCTGAAATTTCTCCATGTGTTTTGTTTCTCCGGAGACAGTTTTGTCATGTCGAGTCATGCACGCCCTCAGGTCAGGCAACAGTGAGAATACTTCACTGTTTGCTGCCAAAAAGCAACTTCATTTCCAGAGTTCCCTGATGCTGAAATTCTGTTACCTTTGACCTGGTTGCTGTTAAGTGGTGCCACTAAATACAAAAAAAACCCCTGTTTTCTAATCTGTCACCTGTGTAACAGCAACCTAAGTAACACTAAGAGTGCCAGACTCCAATGCACCATCCACAGAAAGTTTCCTCCACCAGAGAAAAGGTGAAAAGGAATCATTATGACTTAAAACCAACTCTGAGAGCATTCCATCTAACTTTCCATGGGAAGAAATGCACAACTAAACTTCACAATGTGCATTTTAGTGGTAACGCTCCTCTATAAAATTGGCCACTTTTAAAAACAGAGAAAACAATTTCCATAGAAGCTTAATTTACTTCTTTATATGGGTAATATAGAAAAGAAAATGATGCCTTGGGAAGGCTGACCTGGAACAGAGACTGGACAGAGCTGGAGAATAAAGTAGATCTTTATTAAAAGGCCTTTAAGGATTCACCTTGGGAAGGACAAGAGCCTGGCCAGGGCTACACCCAAGGAGGACCCAAAATGGTCACAAAATGGTTACAAAATGGACAAATGGTCAAAAGTCTCACACTTTTATAAGTGTTGGTCCATTTGCATATTGGGGTTTAATTGTCCAGTTACAGCTCCAGTTTATGAAGTTCCATACTTCTTGTTTTCTCTCTTCAGCCACTCTCATTTGTGCTTTTGGCCCTGAAAACTTGTACCAGTTGTCCTTGGTTCCCTTCATCTGGGAAAAGATTTTGTCCCCCTACTCTGTGAAGAGCTGACTAACACTTAATATGAGGCTCAGAACTGCACCCATGGGCAGCACAGAATCTGAAATACATGCAAGCTAAAACTTAAGGCATCAAAAATATCTGCAAATTTCAAAGTGAAGCAGCCAAGGTAAAGAGAATACTTCACTGCTGGCAGTACTCTGCTAATGGATGGGGTGCAAAGGTGTGCTGCTGAACTGCTTTGAGCGTCCTTGCACAGCCATTCCATTTTAATTGCAACTTAAATGGAAGAATAGAATCATGGGCTTCAATCCCAGTTATTAAATATGTCCCAGTTATTAAATAAAACCCAGTTATTAAATATGTCAATATGGATGAAACTCCTACATCTTCAATAATAAAAAATTATCTCATTTTATGACTTAGAATCTCTCTGGTTTCCAAATACAAAAGGAATTGAAGCAGTAGAGGGAGGAAGAAGGAGGATGACAATAAAATTAATGATAACCAGACAGCATCATTCCAGAAGTGTGGACAAGAGTAAAGTTTTCATCCTTTGGTTCTCAAATCATTCTAAAAAGAAAAGTACTCAATTGAATCAGAAGAGATGTTGAGGTTTTGGTGATTGTTTTTTGAGGCATGGGGGTGGAAACATGGGAGAGAAGGCTCTTCTGTTTCCTCCTAGAGGTGCTACTGATGATTTCATAACAGACTGCCAGACTTGCTGACTGCACATCATGCTGAGCTGCTGTTGGTATCTAATCCTGCTGGGGCAAGCCTCCCTGCCTCCCCTCCCAAACCAGTGCCATGGAACCCCTGGTGATCCACTCCTCTCAGGCAGTACCAAGAGCATTTCACTGTTTCTTGGTATCTTCATTGCCCAGAAGCTCATACAAATCTAGCTGCCTGCTTTCCCTTCAGAGACAGCTCTGGACACTGGTCATTAGGACACAAATTGACACACATTGAGAGTTGTGGATCTGGTCACGGAGAATTTATGCTGTTGCTGTGTATCATCCAACTACCTTACAAATAAACAGAATTATGAAGCTACTAGGCAGTTCACCAACCCAGCATTACATCTACTTAGCAGTATACAGAAAAGAAAAAAAAAAAAAAAAAAAAAAAAAGAACTCGAAGTGAAACAAAAGAAAGAAGAAAAGAAGAAGCTGAAGGAAGGTGAAGAGAGAAGAGAGGAATCCATTTTCATTTTAAAAAATGCAGGCTCTGAAGTCGAGTGTATCATCCATCCAGGTGTCTACAGCGTGAGCAGGGGAAGATGTGGTTGTGCAGAGTGTGATCACAGTTCTTTTTCTGTGGCACTTGTCCTCTGTCAGATGTGTTCGTGCCTCCCTATTATATTTAGATGTGCACTGGAGGCAACTTTAGGGCCACTTCAGTGAGCATGGTTTTTCTCCCAAAGAATGCACAGAGGGTAATGTAAGATGTGAGATAAAGAGAGCACTAAATATAGAAGTATTTTAAGTCCATAAAGATGAGTCAACAGAACTCCCTCCTCCCAGCAGACTTTTCTTCTAACTTGTTTTGCCTTACATGTGCTACATGTGAAACACACCTAGAGAGGAAAATGACTGTTTTCTGCAGCTTGTTCTCTTCTCTCTCATGGAATTATGAGATGATGTGGAATGTGGTGAGCTGCCCAGACTTAGAGCTGCTCATGACTATATTCAGAATAAATGGTATTATTCAGTACATACTCACTTATGGGTAAGAAAAAAGAAGCAGCACTTTTAGGCAGCCTGTGACTTAAAATCTCATGGTCACTTAGATGCCTTCTCAAGTTTTCAGTTTAGTTGAATCAGTTTGATTAGTTTTGTAATTTAAATAATTTGATGACTTTTAGATGAAATCAGAGTTGTGAACTGGCTTGTCCTAAACTATGAGTATACTTTAGAACTCTGTTAATCTGATTTTGGGTACTTGATCTGATACCTTTAAAAGGGCCCAACTTCAATTTTTTGGAAGTATGATTTTGAAAGAATTTAGTGTGGTTATCTCTGACCATCCTGACTCAAAATTGTCAGAAAAGAAGGATGTGTGTACTGATTTAGCACTGAAGGGTTTCCCAAAAAAAGTAACTTTTGAGACGAACATGATGATGGGGATGAAGACAGTGAGCATTTAATGCTATAAATACATTTCTTTATAAAAATATCTGTATTGTAACAAAAGAGTATTACTGTTACAGATGGGATAGGGAGCTTTTTATATGTCCTTTTCTGATAAAAACTGGGTGTTGAATGAAGAGTTTGTCATGGCTTTCCCAAAAATGCTGATGCTCTATAAATTAAGTAAAGTGAAGGATTTGAAAAAAAGGAGCTGGAAAATGAGAAATTATGCTGAGCTACTGAAAGGAATGGGTCGCGGCGCTCACAGCTGAAACCTTGGGGGAAAAGAATCCATTTTCCTTCCCTCAGAATGGCTGCAGCCAGTCAAAATTTGAAGTTATGAATGTAGAATTCCAGTAATTTCTGATGGAGAGGTTTTTATCGGCTCTGTCCAAAATCAAAGTTGATAGCTCAGTCATGTTTTAATCATCAGATTTTGGGGAGGGGGGTGGGGAGTACCTGCAAATCTTCGTTGAACAGATCATTGCCAGGTGCTTCTTTTGCAGAGAGGAATAAAAGAGTGACAATTTGCTCGTTCTTCTGTTCTAGTGCATTTCCCGATGTCTGTCTCAGGTTACCTGTTTACATGATTTCATTTGGCTCTCTGTACTGTTTACCAGATACTATTTCCAGACTACAGAAAGAGGATGTGCATGAAATCTGAGCTTCAGTGGGAATTCTTTCCCTGACTTGACAGTTGAGTCAGGGTCTAATCCTGAGCACTACTCATTTCTACCTGCATAAAGTGTTGTGGTCCCAACAGAGTGAAGTTTATAGTTAAATTAGCATTTACTGTAAGAGTCTGTGCTCAGTGGAGTGCAGATATTGAAAGGTTTTCATTATTTTAAAGTGATTCCTTTCTTCCTGATGATCATAAATGACTCTCTAGGGTGCTTGAAACCAAAGTCTGCTGGTTTTTTCTATCATTTTTGTACACACTTTTGTTTCACTTTACTGCATACATATTTATTTTATTGTTGGGGTTATTTAGAAGAGTTATCATAACGCAGATCAGATGGTTGATTAAATCACAGCTGGCTTTTTAAAATACTTACAAAACCCCAGCATGCTTTTAAAGAGAAAACATATATAGAGTTCAACGAATTCTGAAAACAGATGTATAAATACAGTATGGAGAATTCTTCTTTTGTTCTTTGGAGTTAACCTTCAAAGAAACACTTAGAAGAAACACTTAGAAGAAACACTATTCACTGCTCCTTTCCAAATAATTTTACTGCAGGAAACAGGAGATGTTAGGTAGGAGGGGCAATGACCTCAAGTTCTGAGGATGTCTGTAACTGGTTGCCTGGCAAAGAAGGTGATGTTTCCTGATGTTGTGATAAACTGTTATTTTTTAAGTGCCCGATTTGCTCCAAATATCTGAGTGGGGGATTTTTCCCCAATAGTTCATATAATCGACTGTGAAACCTCCAGCTGTCAGTTGTTTTCTGCTTCCCTGCCCATCACAAGCAGGATGCCATCACTACTCAGGAATCTTCTTCCAGATGGTGTACGTAGCTTTAATTTGAAGTTTGCCTGGTGAAGGGAGTAGTGAATGATTAAGCACTCACTAAGGTAAGAGGCAGCTTGTGACTCCTGTTTTCTTGAGTAAATAGAGCAAGGTGTTTAATCAAGCAATGAAGGGCCAGGAGAATATAGCTAGACAAATCTCAAATGTCATGGCAGCACAGACATTGCTAATGTATTTCCATCAGTTGAGCCTGTCACTTCTCCAGAGTACATGGTGTGAAATGCTCACTCTAAATCTCTGCTAGGGAGCCCCAGGAAAGCTCAGACACTGCAAAAGCCTCTCTTGCCTCTTTTATCCCTGTGAACACTTCCAGTAACTTCAGTAAGACTAGCTACCGGAGTCATAATATCCCTGACTTTAGAACTGGAGTGTGCACTGAGCGTGCATTGCCTTTGTGAGAACCAGCGCAGAATTCAGAGATTTGTGTGACTGTCATTTAATCTTCCCCAGGCAAACATCAAGTGATGTTGCCGTGGTCTGATGGAACTTTGGCAGGAAACACCACACTTTTTGTGTTGTTCCTGATACATCTGTATTCAGAATGTTTAGAGAAATGAGCGTACATGACAGGAAATTAAATGAAACCGTGAGTTAAAATGGAGTTCTCTGCTGCAAAGATGTCATGAACTTGGGGTTGATATATCTCGATGAAAAAGCTTTCAGTCAGGTCCTCAGCTTTGCCATTGTTTCTTTAGCTCTGCTCTCAGGAAAAACAGCTCACTTAGCGTGAAAAAGTGATGCCTTTCCGCCCTCTTTCCCTGGATGCTTTGGCTGCCTATTTTTCACAAAGTGCAAGAACAGAGGAGCAGAGCTATGGATCTTTCTGCAATGACCTGGGCAAGGTTCTCTGCAGAGCCCCCACGCTCTGAGGGGCTGTGACTCAACACAGAAAAGCTGCCACACAGCTCGACCTCCCCAGCACAAACAGGGCCTGCACAACACCTGGAATTACACTTCTCACGGCATGACAGAATATGCAGAGCTGGAAGGAGCCCAGCTCTTCAGTGAGCTGCCCTTACAGGGATTGAGCCCACAACCTCAGCATTATCAGCACCATGCTCTGGCCAGCAGAGCTAATCTTGAACTAAATCTCAGGGAAAATGGTTTGTGCGTCCTTGGAAGTTTCTACTGGCATATATGGCAGCTCAAAGTCTCCTGGATGAGGAGAAAAGCTAGAGAATCCATAGAAATATAGACACATACTATGTGGGAGTAATATCTCCTTCTCCACAGGTCAGCTCCCACTTCAGCTGCAGCTTCTCATGTTTTCCCCCTACAAAGGCAGTGGAGAGGTTTGAAGACAGTGCTCATGTGATTATTTAGCAAATGGTATAGCCTTACCTTAACTTTGGCAAGATCTGTAATTTATTCTCATGCCTCCTAGCACTAGCTATGATCCAGCAATTCCTCCCTTCTGTACAGATGAATTTCTGTCCTCTGTTACAGATCCTGGAATGCTGAGAGGTTGAACTGTGAGACAGGCCACATCCTCTAGCAAGACTTTGAGGGGGGCCAGGCGAATCTTTTGGTGAGAAAAGAGCCTGTGTGTAGTGGCACTCTCTCTTCTACCTGTTCCCGTGGGTGACAGGTGTGCTAGAGAAGATGAAGTCAGGACTGCACCCTGGCACATCACATTTCAGGTTGTGCTAGGATGCCAGCCTGTGGGACATGGTGTGCTGAAGGTGCTTCTCAAATAGCTCTGCCATCCCCTGCCCCAAAACCCAGCATATCCTGCTGTGAGCTTAGAGCACAGTTACAGTGAATCCCTAAGGAAATTGCAACAGAAAAAGTCCACTTACTCTTAAATAAAAGGCCCTGGGAAAATAACATGAGAACTGGGTAAACAGACAGCAGAGAGAGGGAACTGTAACACTCTGAAATACCCTGTTTGGTGGAGAAAGATGCCTGATGGCTGTGATATCTAGTGGGGATTAAAGGCTAAAAATGGCTTGAGGCTTTTCACATAAGCACAGTATGTTCAGAGGGAAGAATACTTTCAAGTTTGGCTCCAAATATTTAAACTTAATTTAAAGAGTAGGATTTTGCAGAAATTTTGATAAATCCATAAGCTATTGAAATGCTTTTTGTGACCTCTGCTAGAAAAAAAAAAGACAGAGTAAGCATTCCCAAAACTGTTCAATAATTAAATGCGTGTTTGAAGCGATTTTTTTCCCCCAGCCTGGCTAAATACATGTTTAAATTGAAAGTTATATAACCCTGTAGAAAAAAGGCTATGGCACAGTCTAATCCTGAATTATGTGCAGAATGGTTACAACCAAGATCCCTTTAATACAGCTATTTTAGTCTTAGCACTGTGCAAATGCTCTTTGCTTGTCTTCAAGAATTGCTGCCTGTGAATTGTAAAATACTGGAGCAAGATTTTTTTTTGGTGTTTGCAGCTCCCATTGACAATTTTGGATGGTATAATGGAAGGACAGGCTTGGCTGACCAGGATCACATTTTGACTTTGGTTTATGTGCAGTCAGTGTTGCTGTGAGCTTCTTCTCTCCCAGAGCCTTGTTTGAGAGACATTTCTGGTGGAAAAAAGGGATTGGCAGAGGAGGGTGAGAAGAAAGGAGAAGGGGGACGTGTGGAACAGGGACACTTACAGACACTGCCACCGACAAGGAAGCAGGAATTTAGGATGGTGTCTGACCTTTTTCAGCATGCAGCTAATGTATGGAGGAAAATATTCCTCATACACTACTGCTGTTCTGGGGCTGCTGTACCAGGGAAACATGGGGGATACAGGGACCACGGTGAACTGAGGGAGATGCAGCACTGATGGGCAGGGAAGGCATCAGTTTAGAAAGCAGCATTCTAATTTGATATGGAATTTTGAGTTATTTCCATTCTGAAGCAGAATACCTATCACTTGACTCAAAACAGTTTGCTTTCAAAATATTTTAAGATATAGTCATAGAAGGGCATTCCAAATGAGAAATCAAGATATCTTATTTTGAAATTTCAGTTTTCTCGAAATACTAACTTTGAACTACCTTCTTTTCCAATAATTTTTTTTAACTGGAATGATGCCATTTCTACTACATAGGTTTTGTTTTTATTCTTTTGACTGCTTTAGTTTCTTTTGTTTGGTTGGTTCATTGTTTGTATGTATGGGGGGTTTTTTGTAGAGAAATACCCATCCTGAAAAAGCTCCCTTGGAAATTCCGATTGCCATGCTCCCGGGCTCTGTAAACTTCACATGGTGCATCCACACGGACACAACTCTCTGAATTATTATTTCCTAAACCTGCTTCCAAGCCCCCAGTAAGTGGAAGCTGAAGCCTCAGTGATGTTACAGCATCCACCCCGTTTCTGGCTGTGCCTGTGGAATTACAAGGCTGTTGGGAAATCCCCTGCATGAAATAGTCTGCACTCCTTTTAGAGCCAACTTGCAGTGCAGTACCACTGTTTGACCAACAGAAAAAATTCCTTATAAAACCACTGATCTCCAAGGCATTTGACTTTTTTTTTTTTTTACTCCTGACCCTTCCCAAGTTTTGTTGTTTGTTATTGTCACCATTTCCCAGTTGCTCCAGCAGAATTAGGCATATGCTACCTTTGACTTTCTAAAAACCTGTTAGTATCTTCTCTCTACCCTGTGTGATTGTACGTAACCATGTCTGCCCTTTGTTTAGCCATGCTGAGTACTGGCCCCATATAATTTAGATGTATGGCGTTCCATACAAAGCTTCTGCAAAGTAATTATTACAATCATTAAATTTGCAAAGAAAAAAACCTCAAAAGACAAAAGGAAAAGCCCAGTTTTGAAAATTAATGTGTTTAAATAGTAGTTAAAAAGAAATTTAAAAAGAAAAACACTGGCTGCAGCTGTTCTCTACTGTACACTGAGTGCTATACCTGTTGTGCTGATGCTGAAACCTAATTAATTTCTAGTTCATTCTTACTTTGGTGACCCTTAGGAATTGGAAGGATTAAGGATCTATGACTTTCCAGCATCTTTTGGCCATGAGATGATTCACTACACATGCACTTTCATTTTTTTTTCTGAACAGTTGATTAAGAAAAGACAGAAAAAATCATGCAACAAAGAGTGACCTTGTGACTCAGGAGAAGATGAATATCCACTTTTCTGCCTCTCAAAGGCAATTCTGCTCTCTGGCTTGGGGGATTTTTTGAGTACTTCTGGTTTCGATTGTGTTTTGGTGTTTTGTTGGGGTTTTTTTCTAATTTTAAGTTTTAAACAATTTCATTAAACAAGGTGAATCTTATCCCTTGTACTTACTGCCTTAAAATAGCCATGAAATAGTTGCTGCTAAGCTTTTGCCATGCTTTAAAACAGGGAAGATTCATGTGTTTGCAAATCTGTCTCTTCTGAAGAGACTTGCATTTGCAAGTCAATTAAAGAGATACATCTCCATAACCATAACTTTTTGCTTCCCCGATGCCAAAGCCTAAAGAAATAGAACACCAAGTTAATACAGGACAAGTTTTCTGTATTAAAAAAAATAATAATAAAATAAAAAAAGAATCAGCTTTTGTTTCACTTTTACTGACACAAAAAAAAAGTAGATGTGGCACTTGACATTGATGGGTTGGATTTGAATTCATAAACAGACACTTGATTTGTTTCTGCTCCTCCTCAAATTCAAAAATTTTGTTAACCATTGTAAGTATTTTAAAGGCTTCTCTGAGCTCTTGCTCAATGCCATCACTTCTACAAACCCTGCAAGTTGCCAGAACAGGGATTTCAGAAACACTAGCTAAAACATCTTGACAAGCTAAACAGTTTTTAGAACTGGAGTAGGTGGACTTAGCTGACTTCCTGCCAGCTCCAGAGTCTGCACACTGTCGAGGGAGATAAGCAGTGCAAGCCGAGTGGATTAAGGCTGGTGCCAGGAATCTGCAGATCCTGGACCTGCTCTCATCCCTGAGCAAGTCACGTCCTTGTTGGCCGAGCCTGCTCCTCTGTAGGTGAGCTAGGGGCAGTGTTTACTATTTCTTTCAAAGAATGTTTATTTTCCTGGATTTGGGAGGGTTTAAGCCCTCAGCCTTAAGACCTGCACCTATTCCCATGCATTTGGCAGATGCCGAACTGCTCACAGCCCTTAGCAGGAATGGACCTGGGCAATGCAGCCTTTGAGGAAGGTTTTTTTCAGTTCAGTCAGATTTCAGTATTTGATACTATTATTATGCTTTCTATGAACAAGTGACTGAAAAATTTAGCCTCTTTTCATCTCTCTTCCACATGTACTGTGGCTAGCATTAACATCTCCGAAACAGGGAACTTGAAACTTCCTTCTGGTGATGTTATGATTCGTTTCATCTCAGTTATACAACATAAATGCCTAAAAATATGAATTCTCAGATCTTTCCTGCTCGGGCAAACTCAAGAACAACAGCAGTGGACTATTATCATTTTTAGAATGCAGAATTTCAAATAACCACCCCAATTTTTAACTCTCCCCTTGTCAAAACACTAACGTGCATTTCAACATGCATCTTAAATTATTGTTATTTTCTTTCAATATGCTTTTCTTTCCTGAATCTGTGCAAAAGGAAATCAGCATTATCTGATACACTGCTGTATTTTTCACCCGGACCCTAACAGATCTTGAAGATTCTTATAAACAGATGAAATCAATTTCTTGGCTTTGGAATTTCTGGCATTTGCTGGCTCTTTCTGGATGTCAAAGTGAACAACTTGATATACAGCTCATGTCTCTTCATAGCTTTAAACTATCTATAACTCTCTTTTGGGTTTTAGTAAACACATTCCTTAAAGTCTGTGGCATGTTACTTCTCAATTTCTACCTATATTACCCAGTGTCTTGTTTCTGTACTATCTTCTCTCTGAGATTCAGAAATATTTCCCTATATTTCCATTTCCTTTTGTAGCCTGATTACTGGGTTTTTTTGAGATAACAGAAAGCTGGGGTGTTAGGAATAGGATTGCTTTTTAAAGTGTATGTATGAACTTAAACATTCAGAAAAAAGAGCAGCTTTTGTTGTTCCATGCCTAGATATTAAACATAGCTATATTTGACAACTGAAGATAGCATCAGTGGCTGAAGCTATTACACTCTAAGACCAAAGCCACAAATTTGAGCTGAGACCACTCCTCTTCTCTAGAAAGTTCCCCTACTTATCGAGTGCCAATGGCTGAGCACTTTGAGAACCCAGGATCTGTGTTTCCAGTTGGCAGAAATGCTCTCTGCGCCCTGCATCGGCCTGGTGATGTTTAACAAGCAATTCTTGACAAAGGAAGTTCCTTTCCAGGGGCACAGCAAGTTATGTGAGAGGATACCTGGTGCCTTCTGAAAGAGAGGGTTTTCCTTTATCTGAAATGGACCATCTGACACCTTCCTCTTTCATATCTGACACCATCTCCTTTCATGACTTTCCATTTTATCTTGTGACAAAGCCATGTGTTTTTGCTTGATCCCATTTGAGTTTGAAGATGGCAACCAAGGAAATATCCACCACTCATTTTTTCTCTTCAAACATGTCGTCAGTTCATGAACAAATACAACCAAAAAACCCCACCCCAAACCCTGATTATGTTTTAGATGCTATTAAACAAAACATGCCAACAAGAGAAAACCAGGCTAAAAATAAAGAGTACCTTTTTTTCTTGATAAGCCAAAAAACAGTGTAATCTGACTGGTAGATAAAAAAAACAAACAAAAAGCTTACCTAGTTCATTTCATGCTCATGCTAAAGTTGATCCACTTAATTATTTCTACCATTAAACAGCTCACTGCTGCTTTTTTTCTGCTTGGAAAAAGTGTCAGTGTTACAGGGGAGAGATTTTATGCTCAGAGGACCGGGGATTAGAAAAAAAGTTATTTTGATATTGGAGATTCCTCTCTGGCACCAGACTGCTTTTAAGCATGTAAAATAATTTTATGCTGACATGCGTCTGTGTTATGAAACAATTTCAAACTCTGGGATTGTAACAGATGTTATAGTCCAAAGAATGAAAACTGCTGGTGTAGGATGAAAAAAAATCTTCCAGGGTTATTAAAAAACAGAAGAAAGCACATGGCATAATGGGTCAGTTTAATGGCATTGTTTGCACTAAAGCTGACATTTCAGGCATAATCTGCAGTGCTCACTTGAAGTAGGGCATTTTGCTGGGCAAAGTGGATTTGATACATTCTTTTATATTGCTGTGTCAAATTGGATTAGAACATAATAAAATGGAGAATGTAAAATAAAGGCCTTTGGGCTCACTGGTTAGACAGTGTAATAAGATGCACAAGGAATTAAAATGAACTGTACTCTTCAGAAGAATGACAAACTTGTCATGTGTAGTTTGTGTGGAGCTTCCCTTTTTCTCACTCATTCCCTAGGTTTATCCTTCCTGTGTGTGCTTTTTGTTGACCCACATAAAGTGAATTCCCTTCAGTGACTTTGCCCAACGTTTTTCTGCTCTATAATCATTATTTGAAACAATAGACGATGTTCAAATATAAATTATTGAAAACTTGTTACAGTTGATACAGTTTTAGTTTCATACCATATACTGGCTCAAAACTTTGCCAAAATTCCTTTCTGAGTTTCCCTACTCCTGCCTGCTGGCCTGGAGTGCAGCCACAGGAATGTTCACTGCAGCAGCCACACTGAGCAGCCCTGGATCAGGATCCAGCTTCTGCTGTCAGGCTGAGAGATATCTCAGCTACACAGGCAAGAAAACGGGCTGAAACTTGGTTTGTTAAATGATGCATGGAGTGTTTCTCATAACCTCATGGAGTGAATTACAGAATCACAGAATTTTCCAAGTTGGAAGAGATCTTCAAGACCATCAAGTCCAACCCATGCCCTAACACCTCAACTAGACCATGGTACCAAGTGCCACATCCAGTCTTTTTTTAAACACATCCAGGGAAGATGACTCTACCACCTCTCCCAGCAGGCCATTCCAGTACTTTATCACTCTTTCTGTAAAAAACTTTTTCCTAATATCCAACCTGTATTTCTCTTGATGCAGCTTGAGACTGTGTCCTCTCGTTCTGTCAGTGCTGCCTGGAGAAAGAGACCAACCCCCAGCTGACCACAGCCCCCCTTCAGGAAATTGTAGAGAGTGGTAAGGTCACCTCTGAGCCTCCTCTTCTCCAGGCTAAACAACCCCAGCTCCCTCAGTCATTCCTCACAGGAGTTGTGCTCCAAGCCCCACACAGCACTCAGTGTCCTTCCTGAACTGAGACACCCAGAGCTGGACACAGCACTCGAGGCGTGGCCTCACCAGTGCCCACACAGGGGAAGAATCCCTGCTCCTGCTGGCCACACCATTCCTGATCCAGGCCAGGAGCCATTGGCCTTCTTGGCCACCTGGGCACACTGCTGGCTCATGTCCAGCTGCTGTCACCAGAACCCCCAGGTCCCTTTCTGCCTGGGCACTGTCCAGCCACACCATCCCCAGTCTATAACATTGCAGGGGGTTGTTGTGGCCAAAGTGCAGGACTTGGCACTTGGACTGATTAAACTTCATCTTAGTGGACTCTGCCCATCTGTCCAACCCTTCCAGGTCTCTCTGCAGAGCCCTCCTCCCTTCCAACACATCAACAAATGCTCCCAGCTTACTGCCATCTGCAAATTTACTAATGAAAGGCTCAATACCCTCACCCATGTCATCAATAAAATATTGAGCAGAGCTGGCCCCAGCACAGAGCCCTGAGGAACAGCACTGGTGCCTGGCTGCCAGCTGGATGCAGCCCTGTTCCCCACCACTCTCTGGGCCCGGCCATGCAGCCAGTTCCTAACCCAGCAGAGAGTGCTCCTGTCCCAGCCCTGGGCTGCCAGCTTTTCCAGGAGTGTGCTGGGGGAGACAGGGCCAAAGGCCTTGCTGAAGTCCAAACAGACAACACCCACAGCCTTCCCTGCATCCACTAAGCAGGTCACCTGCTCATAAAAGGAGACCAGCTTGGTCAAACACAACCAACCACCTTTACCCCTCCTCAGCCCGTGCTGGCTGGGTCTGATGCCCTGGCCATCCTGGAGGTGCTGCGTGCTGACACTCAGGATAAACTGCTCCATGGCCTTACAGGGTACTGAGGCCAGGCTGACTGGCCTGTGACTGCCAGGATCCTCCTTCCCACCCTTCTTGTGAATGGGAGTCACATTGGGCAGCTTCCAGTCACCTGGAACCTCTCCAGTGAGCCAGGACTGATGGTAAATGATGGAGAGCAGCTCTGCAAGCTCATCTGCCAGCTCCTCATCACCCTGGGGTGGATCCCATCCGGGCCCAGAGACTGATGAACATCCTAGCAGCTCAGCAGTTCTCTGATTGCCCCCTCTTCCCTAGTTCACAGAATCCCCACAGTGCTGTCAGTTTGGCAATACAAGAGGGGTGAGTATGCACTCTCTAGGGGACCCAGGCAGTGCAGAATCTCAGCTGAGGAAATGCCAGGGCCCAACACGCCCCTGGCCAAGAGCAAGATGGGGTCTCTCAGTTTCCAGGTCCTTACCTTCACCCTGTGTTTGAAACCCATCTCAGAGGAAGGGTGACAGCCCACAGCCTCCAACAGTGCAGGGACACTGGTGACACATTGGGGAGGACAATCTTCAGCATCCTCTTGTACTCTGGCAGGTTGAGATTCAGCCCTGACACAGAAATTAACAGGGCAGTTCCAGTCTAAGGGCCTTAAACTTTCTCTCTAGCACTGAGCAGACATAATGAACATAATTATATCTGCCATTGAATCCTTTTACAAATAAGCTTGCAAACAATGTTTTTGGTGGTTATAGTTGCACAAAACCTGTGATTTCATAACTAGTAAAATGCCTCAGGAGACAGGTATGTCAGGTCTGTTTGATAACCACTGCCCCAACTCTGTGAAAGCAACTTTCTTCCAAATTTGCTTTGCTCACAGTTTGCCAGGATCTCGGCCTGGGAGCCTTTAAGGTTCAACATCTGTTTGGGTTCTCATTTTCTTCCAGTTACAAGTACCACTGACTTGCAGGTTCAGCAGTCTTCAATTCCTGAGCAGCTTCAGACTTTTGATTTCTGCCACATTCCCTCCCAGAGCAGTGTAGTCCACAGAGTTTCCTTGTTAATTCATGGCTTGCCATTGAGTTCCACACCAATGACTGAACAAAGCATGAATCACTAGAGCACAGCAGCTATTAACAGTGTCCTCTTGCTCTGATATCACAAACCAACTGAAAATTGAAGTGCAGCCCTTCCAAGCAGCCAGGCCTGTAATCACGTCCTCGCTGCCCCAGTTACCTCAGGCTGGGAGCACTGACATTCACACAGGAACTAGGAAAAAATTCAGCCAGGCCAGGGAGGCAGCTGGCACTCTGCAGCCCTGGAATAACATAAGTATTGTCTAATTAGAGGTTTCACCTGCATTGTTACAAGCAATTACTTTGAAGGAATCAGTTCCTGTAAAGGAAATGGAAAAACATTACAAGAATAAATCGGAAAATTGCAGGGGCTTTTGAAAATAAATTGTGCTTATTTCTCAAATATTTCCAACAAGTTAGGCTCATATCACAAAAGCCCTGTTCTCCAAGGACAGGACAGCTTATCAGCCAAGAGATTCACTTCTGAAGAATCAAAATCCTGAGATACATTACTGCACATTTAGCCAAGTAACTCTTCACTCTCTGCTCCCTTTATTTTTCCAAGGTGAAGCGTCAGAAGGTTGCATCTTGCGTTTTCCTTATGTCCTCTTTTCACCCATTTCTGTGATTTAAGATAGCGACCTCTGGAAGATGATGCAGAAAGGAAGCCCCAGGACTAACACCAAGTTACTTCATGTATTACACGCTTTTAAGAACACCTATACTCCTGTTGTGAAGGCAGCTAAACCACCTTAGTATCTGCCAAGCCTCCTCCAGATTTTTTTTTTTTTTTTTTCATATAGCACAGTGTCCCTGCAGTGGCTGATTCAAGGCCCTTTTCTCATGAACAGGCTAGTGGGTATTTTGTAAACAAAATTAAATGGCTTTAGGGGGAGCTGCCTCCTGTGCCCTTGAGGTCTTCTGTGACCGCGATCTCAGCCTGTGTTTTGAATTTGCCTCGATTAGCAAGAGCCATTGTGAGGTGGAAGGGACGAGTCTGCGGCTGGCAGCCACCGCCGCCGCTACCTCAGCGGAGGCAAAGCGCCACCCCCAGTTCCCTCCGTCCCTCTTGCGAGCGCCATGAGCGCGGCTACAGCGGCTCCCGGGGCCGCCCTCAAGACCGCAGCAGGAATCGCGGCTTCATCCTGCCGGCGTGGGGCGGGAGCGGTTCCGGGGAGGCAGCTCAGCCCGGTCAACGAGGAAACAGAAGGAAGGGACGGGGAAAGGGGAGGAAAAAAGGGGGGGAAGAGCAGCGCGAGGAGGAAGCGCCGCCTCGGCGCGGGCTGGCGCCCTCAGCGCCGCGCCCCGCCCACTCGCGGGCGCCCGCGCGCGCGGCGATGACGCGCTTCCTCCCGCCAGCCCCGCTCCCCCGCCCCCGGGCCGGAGCTGCCGCCGCCATTTTGCCGCTCTCTCGCTGCCGCTCTCCGCGCGGCGGCTGCGGCCGGAGGAGCGTTTCTCAGGGGCTTTAACCCGCTCGGGGCCCCGCGCCCCAGCTCGGTTTGAACGCGCCATGTCCGGAGAGGGGACCGCCGGCGATCAGGTGAGCGGGGGCCGGGTGAGCGCAGGCCGCGCCCTGAGGGAGCGGTGCGGCGTGGGCTCGGAGAGGGCGGGCATGCGGCCGGGACGAGGGGAGCGCGGCCCTGCCCCGAGCCCTTATCCCGGCCGGGGCTCCCCTGCCCTCCCGTCCGTCGGAAGGAGCTCCGTGTGCCCCCTCGGCGAGCGGGGGAAGCGGGGAGCGGGGGCGGCCCTTCCCAGGCGGTGACGCCCCGGAGCTCCGGCTCGCTCAGCCCGCGCCTCCCCGGCCTAGGGCGAGGTGCACAATGGACGCCGCGGCCAGCTCCGCGGTCGGGGTCTCGTTCCGTGGCGGTCGCTGAGCACAAGGCACTCGGGAAGAAAATTGCAACCCGGACAAGCTGTTTACAGTGGCAGTTTGCGGTGTTATGTAAGGGGAGCGTTGGCTGAACTCGGGCGTTTAATGGAGGAGGCCTCTTTAACGACACCGTCTGCCTCCAGAATAAAGTATCGTTCAAATACGCTTAATCCTTGAACTAGGAACGATAAATGTGGGTTTATTTGATAAAGAGCCTTCTTTGTGGTACAGCGTTCATTCCGTTTAGTGAGGAACTAAGCTCAAACCCGAGAAGTGCCACCTCAACATGAGGAAGAACTTCTTTACATTTAGGGTGGCAGAGCACTGGAACGGCTGCCTAGGGAGGGCGTGGAGTCTCTCTCTCTGGATGGATTCAAAACCCACCTGGACGCATTCCTGTGTAACCTACTCCAGCAGGTGACCTTGCCTGGGCAGGAGGGTTGGACTAGGGAATCTCCAGAGGCCCCTTCCAAACCTCGTAGTTCTGGGATTCTGTGAATTAATTACAGATTCAGCAGAGTTTGGCTTGGGATTTTTGTTTGTTTGGTGTTTTTTTGGTTGTGTTTGGGTTTTTTTGTTTTTGTTTTTTTTTTTTTTGTTTGTTTGTTTGTTTTTTTAATAGATTCAAGTGTGTATTTAGCCTGACCTCTTAATTTATAGGGAGGTACCACCAGAGTGTTGTATGTCACCATTTTATATCTGGTATTACTGTGGACAATTTCCAACTTACTAGCAGAGTTTCTCCAAAATGGCTTTTTTTAGTAGTTGGGGTTATATTTAAAATCGGTATTAATTGGAGGGGTGGGGATGAAAGTTCCTGATTGAGGGAAGAGTTATAATAGTCACATGTCTTAGTGGCCAGCATAGCCTTTAGAAATACTTAAAATCAAGCAGATGCCTTAATGCTTTTTGAAGTGGCTTCTTTTTTTTTCTTTTTGTGGAATGTTAGTTTCTTACAAAATAGGTGAATTTCTGTATGTCTGGGCCTACAGGGTGGTGTGTAAAATTTATAAGACCACTATTTTGGTGGTTGGGGTAGGTATGGGAAATGTAAAATACTCAATTTCTGCCTCATTGGGTAAATTTCCCCAAATTCCCTGTGTGCTCCGAGTTGATCAGGCTGGTAAGTGGGCTTGGAGTACGTTTGAGCAAGAGGCTCTGCAGAATGGTTCCCTTCATCATGAGATAGATGGCTGCAAAGAAATAAGAATATGCCACAGCAAAATTTTGTTAATGCTATGAGTAGCATGTTCCAGATTTAATCTCCTCACTCCAGGATGTTTTCAAGACCACATTGATGTTTCATAGCTTAATTAACCTGTTTGTTCAAGTACCATGTGCATTTCTGTAGCTTGTAAAGTGGTACTGTTTAACTTCAACCATGCTGACTTTGGGCTTTATTTTCTTTTGCAGGGGTGAATTTGATAAGCAAAGGGTTGAGTTAGGGTCTGTACAGTGCATTCAATGGCAGGTGTAACACTGTTATGCCATATCACCCAGGGGTTTAGCTTTCCCAATCCTGGAAATTATCTGCACCTGCCTTTGGGCCATGCTAAGGTTCCCTGGCTTTTGCCCATTATTATTACTGTCTTTGTGTTGGGTGCACTTCAGATTCAGAAAGCCAGCTCTTCTCGGTTGGGTTAATTTTTATTTTTTTATTTTTACTGCTCCATCCTCCTGATGAAGGCTTCTGGATTCCGATTTCCTGCAAGTCTCTAATTTTGTTACAGTCAATTACCTTCCTTCCATCAGTTTTCTTCACTTTCAGCAACAGCTTTTTTTTCGCCTGGCAGACTCGTGTTTTTGACTCGTGCTGTTGCCATATCCAAATCCCAGTGTCTTTAGCAACTCTGCCGTGGAGCTTTCAGCACAGAGGCTCCCACTCAGTCTCTTCAGTGAGCCTGGCTGTGGCCTGGCATGGCTTGAGGGATGTAAATCCAGCGTCCCTGGAGGGAGGCGCCCGCACTGCAGCTGCTGCAGGCCAACCTGCGCTGCCTGAACGGCCTCGACTTCTTTAGCAGTGTTCTGAGGGCTCTGCATGTGCCGTGCTGCAGGGAGCTGAAGCTGGGCAGGCTGGACTGCAGCTGCCTTTCCTCTCTGGCTGGGCAGGCTGGACTGCAGCTGCCTTTCCTCTCTGGCTGGGCAGGCTGGACTGCAGCTGCCTTTCCTCTCTGGCTGGGCAGGCTGGACTGCAGCTGCCTTTCCTCTCTGGCTGGGCAGGCTGGACTGCAGCTGCCTTTCCTCTCTGGCTGGGCAGGCTGGACTGCAGCTGCCTTTCCTCTCTGGCTGGGCAGGCTGGACTGCAGCTGCCTTTCCTCTCTGGGGTTTCATTGCTTCTCCAGCTCTGAGGGAGTGGCTGCAGTTTCGTTGGCAGTCACGGGGATCAGTACGAAACGGGGACTGCGCAGTTAATTTGCATCTGTGCCGTGCCTTGGCTGTAAATGTGAGTGTGTGTTGCAGGTGAGCAATCTCCCTTAGCTTTGTGTGTTGCAGGTGAGCAATCTCCCTTAGCTTTGTGTGTTGCAGGTGAGCAATCTCTCTTAGCTTTGTGTGTTGCAGGTGAGCAATCTCTCTTAGCTTTGTGTGTTGCAGGTGAGCAATCTCTCTTAGCTTTGACCCACTCCCAGGCAGGAGGTTCTGAATCTTGCTTCCCACCTCCCAGCTTTTGGAAGGCGCTGCCAAAAAGCAGCCAGGTGAAAATAAGAAGTTGTCATGCTGTCTGCAGCAAGTACAGAGCTGTGGTAATGTAGAAAGGAAGAACAGAGTGGAATGCTGATTGTAGGAAGAGAGGGAGGGTAAAGGCAATGTAAGGTTTAAGACGTGGGCTTTAGGAGGTTTATTGTGCCAGGTGCAGTGCAGTTGAAATGTGCCTTTACTGCCTTCAGGCCAAGTTTAGCTCCAGGAATTTTTTGGGCTGCTTTACTGTGTTGATCAGGAGCCTGATCTGTGTTATGTAGGTTGTCTCCTCATTATGTTATTGTAGAACAGACTGGAGCAGGTGGACAAAGAAATACAATGCAGCCACAACTCTTGGAGTATATTTTAAATTCTTGCTCTGTGCTAACTGTGCTGGGCCGAAGTTAGTCCTGAAAAACCAGTTGAATCATGTGGGGACTTAAAATCAGTCAGGCACCTGCCAGACTTCTGGCAAGGCCTCTATGATGTTTAACAAACCAGAATTTCCAGGGTCAGTTTCTGGAATACCAAACACTTAGCCGTGTCTGTATCACAGAATGCACTTCTGTAGACTGCAAGGCTGCATCTGGCACTGTTTGCCAGAAAATTCTCTGACAGGCTCTTCCCAGCTTAAGGTGTCAGGGTTCCAGAGGGCACATGCTTGCACCTGTGGATGTCCTGACATTCTTGTGGTCCTTAATGTGCACATCTAGTTTAATTTCAGTTGTGATGGTGGTTTAATGTGCTTGCTAACAAAACCTGAATTCCCCACTTTCCCCCCCCCATTTTATAAATACTTGCCAGGCATCAGCTTCATCTGAAGATCTGTAACATTTGCTTTGCTCCTGCATTAGCTGCATTCTGATCTTCTAAGGTTAGAACACACATTTCACACTCCCAGTTAGTGTTTCTAAGATACATACCCCAGTCTGTGATGCATTTTTATGTTACATGAATATGGATCTGATCTAAGACTAAGCTGTGGAAAAAAAGATGTCTGTATTGTCTCTGTGACTATAGAAAATACCTCAAAAGCAGTTTGTTCTGGTTTCTTGATGGTACTTTTGTCCCTTTTGATGCCTTCCTCTCCTTGTCTTGTGTCTGTTTGAGGTGGTACATCATGAAAGTTTCTGTTTGCTAAAGACAATAGTAAATGTTGTAGTTAACTTTAGTTGAGTATTTTAAAAATAGATGTCACTGAATGCAGTGCTGAAGGAAGGTTTTTCTTGCCTGATAGTGTGAGTTTAACATCACAGGAGGAGCCATTTTAGGGAAACCTCTCTAAGAGTAGCCAGAATGAGTACTATTGGTGCAGAAAAGCTTCTGAGTTTGTAATGCAGTGGTTTAATGACAGCTTTTACACAGTTGTAAATAAATAATAATTTAGGTGTGTTTCCAGAGTCAGTAAATTCCAGGTATACCAGTAAGAAGTTCAAGTGAAAAATGTGTCAGTCCAACATTTGGGAAGTAGTCCTATGAGGAAAGAAAGGTAATCATTACTTAGCTAAAACTTTTAATTTATCTAGAGTTTTGAGCCCAGATTGTTAGGATGGGGCAGTACCTAGGAAAGTGCCCTTTTTGGTCAAGATGAATATGCTGGGCTATGTCTGCTCTTAGTGGCCCAGTCTTAAAGGACACAATTTTTTCAAGGCTGTTCACAGTTCAAGTGGTTTAGTGTAGAATAGAAGTCAAGGCATTAAAAACATTTAAGGAAGTGCAAGGATTGATAAGATGAAACTGCAGTTCCCCCAGTGAAGGGATGTGTTAAGTGAGGAAAGGATTTTAAAAACTGTTCTCTGCACATGCAGCTATAAATAAACTTTAAGGGAAAAAAGCCTTAGACTCAACCAATCAGTAAATTTAGCAAGCTGGGCAACTAAGAATGCTTGTTAAGTTACGTGTTAATATATCTGAAATTTTATTCACCGAGTCTCTTGCAGGCCAGGCTGTCCTCAGGTGTGCAGCCCCCAGCCAAAAGCACCAAACACTGCCTTAATGTCCAGAAACCTCCTTTAGGCTGTTGAAGCAGCTTGACTAAACTAGCCATTCAAATTCCTGTCTTTTTGTCTACAGCAGCCTACCTGTCTGGTTTGTAGAAGTTCTTTATTTCATCATCAGTGGTAGTTTTGAAAGCATCTTGAGCTGCTCACCTCATGGGTATTACAGTTGTTTTGAACACCTTTCCTTTTCACTGCATTGGATCCTTTTATGGAAACAGGAGGATGCCTTTAACAATTGTAGGTATTTAGGCTTGCAGGTAATTTCAAGGTGTTTTCTTAGACGCTTTGGAGTTGTGAAGATTCATTCAAGAGGCCTGAGGGAACAGTTGATTTTAGGAATATTGTATAAAGCAAGAATAATCCCTTGGTGGAAGCAAATACTAAAAGTGAACCTTATTTCCTCTGGTTTTGTTCTCTCAGACATTCTTTATGAATTCAGAATTGGATTTTGTGCAGTTGATGTATTTTGCAGGAAGGAGCTCCTAGAAAATTTGGGTTTAGGTCTCTTCAGATTTTGGAAAGATCTTTTTATACTTCTAGTATCTGTGAAACTTCAAACCTATTGCTCCCTGTCAGTGTATGAATAATAGAAGGGTAGTTGTCACCTGGACTGGGTGATAATAATTTGTAGAAACCCTAAGTGCTAAAATAATTCCATGACCTTCAAAGAGTTATTTTATGGGATAGGATCCTGGTGATAGAGGTATCTACTGAACATAGTTAACAAAAGCAGAGGAAAAAAGCTTTTTTACAATCTGTGTGCAATTTTTTTCGGGTAATAAAGAGAAGTTGCAAGCCAGTATGTGATTAGGTTCAGTTTGATGGTTTCTAAGCTGGTCTGTGTTGGGGCTGCTAGAGTCCTGATGGTTTTGCATCCTTTTTTCTGCATCTGATCCTGAAACCAGGAGGTTGAACCATTGGAATGTTAAATCACTTTTCTAACAGGATTATTTTTCTGCTGATTTAACTCCCTGAACTGGCTTGTTATGGGATGAGCTTATCTGAAAATGCTTATCTAGGGGCAGGATAATGGCAGTGAACACCCAAGAAATACATGGTCACAGTTTTGGGTATTGGCTGTTGTGCAGGAAGTACAGGACATAACCAGAAGCATTCATATGGCCTTGACCTGTGATAGCAGCAGCTGTAAGCACAGAATGCAGTTAGCATCGAGTTCTCAAAGCTAGGCTCACGTGTCTCCTTGGCTGTGCTGGGTTAGGTTGAGAGCCAAGCTCTTGGTTGCATTTTGCTGGGTGCTGGTGTTGGCTGTTAGCCCTCACAGTGGGTGTTTGCTCACACCCAGTTCTGGCAGAACGTTCCAGAAAATCCTGAGTGTTGATTCCTCCAGGTATTAGCAGTGATCGCCGTGCAGCTGCAGTGCGGCCTCAGGCAGACACTGAGGCGCCTGCAGTGCAGTGTGGCCCTGGCCTGGGGCTGGCAAAGTTCTCACTGCCTCTGGCAAGCGGAGCGTTTTCTTCTGGGGGCCCTAAGGTACAAGCAAGTCCAGGCAGTCGGGTTTAAAGCTGTCATCATCGTATTTGCAATTCTGTAGGGTGCCTGTAGTTTGTCTTGAATAACTGAATGGAAAACTTCATCTCCTTCTGCTAAACAATTATTTGCCAACTTAGAAAATCAGTCCCTTTTTTTCCCCAGTAAGATAGTTGTGCTTCTTGCACAGATTGATTCATGGATCAAACGTACAGAATTAATTTAGGATTGCTATGGTTGTGCATCTTATCTGTTTTTTCCTGAGCTATTTCTGCCTTTCTGAGCTTGTGACCCTGTGTCTGCATAGGTGAAATCAAATTCATGGAAGTCTTAACTGAGCCGCCGCTGCAGTGAAATGCTTATTTTTTTGGAAAATGGAAAAAAGTGGAAAGGTTTGAGGAAATACAACTAAACTACTGCTATAATAGTTGAAAGGTGCTTCAGTGGCCCATTCTACTTTATCTGGTTTAAAAGTCAGTACTACAGTGCAGGACCTTGTGTTTTTGTAGGGTGGGGTCCTTTTTATTGTAGCAGACATTTCTGTCTAAATGTGTCCAGAATACTTTATTTGAGACAAGTAGATTTCACTGGGATGTTTATAGTGAGACTCGGTGCTGCCCACTGATGTTGATGTATTTGACTTAGTGCTTTATTGAATAAGCAACATTTCAGCTTTGGGTCACCTGTAGGAGTGGCTTGCAGAAATAGCTTTAAACTTCAGCTTCAGTGCTGTTTCTGGAAGCTGAATTATGTTTATGTATGTCATTTGGGAAGAAATGAAACCACTAGTTCATTTTATACTCTCTTACGTCTTAAGCCTGTATTAGTTGAACTCTGCAGCCTGGCACTACAGAATCAAAATTTTGATGGACTTAGGATGTAAAACTATTCATATAGCAGTTCATAAATTTATTGCTTTAGAGCTGACAGCTTTTAGCCACTTTGATTTTTTTAATCAAATTAATTTTATAATAGTTTACTGTGGGACTTGATATTTGCCTTCCTAGCTACGCTGGTTTGCATTAATTAGTGTTAAGAATTGCTTGAAGAGTGAATCGAAAGTAATAAGGGTTGCTAAACTCCTATAAAGCCCAGCCTACTGATTTTTTCATTTCCCTTTATTGCATATCTGCCACTACATGCCAACTTAACAGTTCTGCAGCGTTTTTGATCCTTTTTCCCTTTTATAAGTAATTTTGTTTAAGAATACCATTGAAGGTATATGCTTTGAATTATATCCTGCTATAGAACTGACAGAAAAACTGATAATGCTGAAAAAAATTCAGAACTTGACTGGTTACCTTCTTCTCTTTCTAAAGAGTGATGGCACCTTTGAGAGAGAGGAGTGCTGTTTGTCTCTCTGTGCTGTTTGTCCTTCTCAGCTTCAGAGGGATGTCTTGACCTGTGCAGTGTGCTCTGGGCAGGTGACCACTGTGATCCCTTCAGCCTGCCCCATCCTGGGATTCTGGGACCTAGACCCTATGTTAAGAATTAAAATCAATTCCTTGAAATAATCTTTTAGCAAATGACAGAGTTTGGGGTTTTTTAGAATTTTCTGCATAGTAAATCAGTCCCACTGCACTATACATTAGATATGGATATTCTAGCAGTAATTATGTAGTGAACTTGTAAAATTTCACCAGTAGGGTCTTACAGTAATGATTTAAGGGTTATATTGTTACATCTCACAAAGGCAAGAATTTAGTTGATATGGTTTTTGTATCGCTGTTATCTACCTAAAAACGACCCAGGGCTGGAAGTTGCTTCCAGTAGAGGTCAGAACAATATTTCAGGCTTAATAATAAACTTTGGATCATTTAGGGTTTTAACAAGCATGTATTTTGGGGATGTCTGTATGTGATCTTCACACTGTAACTTTTTATTCTACTTTGTGTTAACAGTGTTAAATCTAGGAAAAAACCACCTGAAAATCATAAAGCAAATTATTTCCAAAAGTGTTTGAAAGAACACTTAAACCTATACTAACTATACTGGTAACTATGTTAAAGAGTTTGCATTCAATTTGGTAAAGCTTTAAGCCTCAAAAGAAACTTTTAAAATTCAGTAGGCATGTCTGAGCGTTAAAAAAAAAAAGTGGTTTTAGTGCCAAAACTACAGGAAGGCATCTGTAAAATTGGGAGATAAGAAAGTGAACAAAGAAACTGTGCTTGGATAGTGTGTCTGTTTCTGCTAAACCATCATCTCCTGGTCTTTTTGTTATTTATGTGATACCAAATGCCTGCTGTTCTCCATGTGCAGAATGACTCCTGCAGTAACCTGGATTTATTTGCCTGAGCTCTGTAATAGAAATACTGGGCTGAATTTACTTTTTGCATCTTAAAAGTCTCAGGTTGGTAAAAATGTTTCAAGTTGATACTGCAGTAAATATTCCTGCAAACTAAAATTTGTTTTCATGTTTTGGAGACATTGAATTGGTTTCGTCTAACATCTTGGTTGATGTCCATAGCATGCAGAGCTTGTGCTAAGTGTGCTTTATCTTCATGGGACGACTTGTGTTCAGGCTGAATTCCAGTTTAGAAACTCCATCTTAAAAACTGAGCTCTGGAACGTTACACTGTCAGAATGTTATCTTCAGCGTGACTGTGTGGGTGGGACAGAACTCTTCAAACGCTGCTTGTGATCTCTTATGTCTTCTTTTTAATTTTTCTAGACTGCTGAATATGTCCCAGAAAAAGTGAAGAAAGCTGAAAAGAAACTAGAAGAAAATCCATATGACCTTGACGCTTGGAGCATTCTCATTCGAGAGGCACAGGTTTAGTGATATAGGATTACATTTCCTTATCTATGGTCCACTCACACTATTTGGTTCTGGAGTAAAATCAGCATATTCATTTACATAAATCATAATATTGTAAATGCTGTTTTGATTTTCAATTTTTAGAATCAGCCTATAGACAAAGCACGGAAGACCTATGAACGCCTTGTTGCCCAGTTCCCCAGTTCTGGCAGATTCTGGAAACTGTACATTGAAGCAGAGGTTAATATTTTTACATTTTTTCTTATATAACATTTCATAGGATTTTAAGTTTACATTTTTATAAGCATGAGTAAGATAGGCACATAATATATAGGGGGAAAGGGAATTTTAAATATGCCTTGCCTTTATTTTGTAAAATAGGTACAAAGGAATGATTAAAATGAATTCTAAAGTATTGGGTCTTTTATGAGTTGATGATTGTTGCATTATGGAATTGCAACAACATTAAAACTGTTTCAATGGTATTGGAGTGCTTTAGCCTTTTATTTGCTTGTCGTGTCAATTTATTGCCTCCCGTGTCATTTACTTAGAGGACTTTTTTTTATTTACACATACAAACTTATTTGAGTGACTTTCTCTGAATATTTGGTTCTTTTGGTTTTTTCTTTTTTTTGCTTTCTTAGGAAATTGAGTGTTTCTGTGAACAGTGTTTGCAGGGAGGGTGTGGGGATGGAAGCTAATTTCTGGAATGCAAATGCATTAGCCCAACTCATTAGCTTTTAAAAAATCTCAACAAATTGTGATTGTTTCCATAACTGGGTAAGACTTATCCCTAAATGCATTGGTCAGTTGAACTGCCTTTAATGACATGCCATGAAGTTCCCTGTATAATCATGGGGTGGTGGGGGTGGTGTTCATTTTGGTTTGATTCCTTTCTTCAGCTGTTATTTAATACTAATACACATGGTTTCTGTGGGCATCTTCCAGCTGCACATTTTCCTTGAGACAGATTTTCTATATGCTAAACTTAAGGGGTGGGCACCTGTATTCAGTAGATGAAAAATGAGCTCTCTCTTCCTTCCATTTGATGTGAAATTTCATTGCATAGTTATCATATCTTATTTTACATTAAGTTACATATCCAGAGATGTTTGGCAGTAAATTTTGAAGATAAGGAAAATCGGGATCATGGGAATCTAGCATAAATTTTTATATTACAGTTTACAGTAAGATGCTACAGTGCAAAATAGTGCCATCTAAATTGAATGCTACCAAATTCAATATGTGGAGTTTTCACTGTCTTGTTTCCAGCAATTTGTAGCAGTGGTTGGAATGTTGGTGGTTATTCATGTTGGGGAGATTGCAAATGGACTAACATACAAATACAGATTTTTCCTTTTCGGACCCTGCAGCCAAATCCATTAGCCTCTTGTACCCTGAAATGTTTGCTACAGCTTCTAGTTTTCAGAATCTAATTTCATAAGTGCATTAAATGACCTGATTTCTGTGCTTTTTAAAAACCTTTGTTTCCCATGCCTCAAATGTAAGGGTTGAGTAAGGCCATCTCAGAAAGGCAGTACTATACTGTACATCCTTCAGCAGAAAGGATGTTATCAGTGTAAAGCTTCCTGTCTTAAGCCATGTTCAGAGATGAACTGACAGACATCACCTCCCCTAATTTATAATCTCAGAGTATTTAGAAACCTTAACAATGGCAAAGCTTGTAGCAGTCCAGGGTAGAATTTTTTGACCTGTTCCTTCAAGGAGGGCAGGTGAGCACCTCAGCATTTATGGGTCCCCGGGAACACGAGGTGAAACTGAGAGGGAGAGAATTGTCATAATCATCACTAGTTCTTGTGTGTCTGCTTAGTAATACCCTTCAAATAATAGAGAAATGGAATATATAGTTCTGTTATTCGAAACAATGGAAAAATAAAACTGTAGATTCCTGGTAGAGGTTACACCTGAAGAGGGTTATATTTGAAAGAAATGTCAGAGAGTCATTTTTAGAAATCTGTCTTTTATTGTAACATACAATTGTATGTTTAAATCCCAGTTATGATTTAATTTTCTGGTTACAGTAATATATTACAACTGATAAAGTGGCAAATTTAGGAGCAAAGCAATATGCCTTTCTCTGGGTTTTTTAAAGCATATGTGAGCATATGATAGCTGTAAGTTGAAATAACTTCTTTCCAAATTTCTCTCTAAAGAAACACGCTCACGCAATTGGGCACTGTTGTCAGTGTTGGTTTCAGTTGCATATTATTTGTACTGTCCATCTGGGTGAATTCAAATCAGAATGCTTTATCAAATGTTCTTTTAACACCGTGGTTAAATTAAGACTTCAGTTAATTTTTGAAGGCTGAGTAGAGGAATTCTGTTTAAGCTTCTTTTATTGCAGCCTTAATATGTACAAGGAGTATAAGGAAATTATTTACCAAAAGCTTTTTTTCCTTGGCAATTTTAGTAGTCTTCTCCTGCTAGAAAGCTTTTCTTGGGCTGTTCAAAAGTATAGAATTTTCTAGCCATGACTTAGTAAAATAAACCTGTGGTTGATCTCCAGCCCTGCTATTTTTTTTTTGCTGCCTCATTATTGTAATTGGAAAAGTTCAAAATCTTCATTCATCTGTTACCTGCATTTCCTCTGGTGTCAAAACAAGTATTTTACTCTTTGACATGAAAACATTTCCTCTTTGCATCCCAGAAGGACGGAGGAGAGGGATGTGGGGGTTCTTTTCTGGCAGATTGTTTTTCACTAGAGAATTTTGCCCTCTGAAGGACATAAATCAGAGCTGAGTGATGTTACCTAGTTGTGGTGTATTGGAAGATGAGCCAGGTTGAGGGTTATGAAAATGGCCTTAGGAAAAAGAAATTAGCCCTTTAACAGCTGCAATCTTGAAGTTGTTAGAAGTCTTTAAATTCCCCTTTGTCTGACTTGACACGTGTGTTTTCTTTAGTCACTTCCAGTCTTCAGAAGAAATTGTTGAGAAAATATCTGAACAAAAACTGCACGTGCCAGTCCCTTTTTTAGTGTGTAACTTCTAAGTGCAGGCCTTACTCCTGTGCTTGTCTCTTGGTTTTATGACTGTTTGTTCAGCTCACTGGCTGTTCTGCTTTTTGTCTGTTCCCTGGTGGAATACAGTGGAGAGCAATTCTCAGCACTTAGTGTATCATCCAGCTTTACCACAACTGGTACACAGAGCGTGCTGAGGTAACCAAATGCTTCACATTTAGCATTCTGTGTGCCAAGCACTGATCTATATGCTCAGCTCTCTGCATTGTGACTGGTTAGGTAGTCAGTAGAACATAGAGATTAATTAGGAAGGGCATGCTTTGACAGTTTGTTAATGGGAATTACACTATTAAAGTTGAAATTGTTGAAAACGTTTGGATTCTTGCGCTGGTTCTTATTTCTTCTGACCTTCAAAGAAGAATTACAGGACTTAGAAATAATATAAGTGGATGAAACAACTCCCAGTTCACAACTGCTTTTGGTCATACTATTTGAACATCTTAAGTAGAGTTTTGGATTTGATAAGTATTTAAGCAAGTAAATAGTTACTTGCTTAGTTAAAATAGTCAACTTGCTATTCTGCATCTCTTAAAATTTAAGAAGTGGAACAGTAGTGCTGCTCTTCCCAGACTCTTGTTTTCTTTTAAAGTTACTTAAAGTACATTTTTCTCTTGATACCTTTCTTGTAAAAACCTCCTCTCAGAAAGCTTGCCCGGGTCCCCATGGCAGTGCCTCTTTCGCAGTTGTACGAAGGAGTGTCTAAGGCTAAGCCCCACGTGTGCCATAATGTTAAATTCATAGATCGCACGATCTGGACTCTAGCCTGCTCTGCTGATGTGCTGTGTCTCCTTGGGTAAGTTATTTAACCTGTTTGCCATTATGAAACAGATGCCTACCTACCTCACAGGGTTGTTGTGAGGCTGCTTTAGTGATTAAAGTGCTTTTGGCACCTGGCTAAAAGGTGCTGCAGAAATGTGTAAATAAATCCCGTTTCATATCCTATGGTCCATAGGCCCAGCTGTCTGTTACCGTTTCCTTTGTCACTTTGACTGGTTGAACATCATTTAGATACAGAAAGACCTGCTGATGCTTTTCATGCTCACGAAAGAACCTTTGCTTGACCGGTGCCGTAAATGCTTCAGTAGTTCTGAAACAAGCATTTGAAGTTGTCTTTTTTTCCCCTCTGCTAGTTTCCTTTGAGAAATCATGAGGCTGGAAATCCTCCTAGGCACATGAATTAAACTGTATTCACATATTTGCAACATTTTTTTAATCTAAGGAATTTTTAGTTCCAGCTACTGTGAATGGAAACTTTCCTCTGTAATTGTTCTGAAGGCTTCAGACCAGTTCACACCACACCTTTTATCTTTTTTTTTCTTGGGCATACAGCATTATATCCTAGTCACTTTGAGCCGTTTTTAGTAGGGGTTCAAAGGTTGCCATAATTAAAGACATAAAAATCATACCCAGAAGACAGTTGTGACAAGTACCCCAAGTCTAGAAGCAATAAATACGAAGCTGGTAACATGCATGTAAAGGGCTTGGCTGTTGATATGTATTTTTTTGTCTTGCTAATTTTACAAGTAAGACTCCTGTGTTATTGCTTGTCCTAAAGAAATGCAACCAAATGCATTTGTTTAGATGACTTCTATTTCATATGGACACTTTGAATTTTAAATGTCTTGGTAACCAGATGCTGTATGAGGATTCAGGGGGTGGGACCACAGCGTAGGGTTGATTGTTTTGCATTTCGTCATATGCAATACATCAGTATCTTTAGTCCATGTAATTCACACTGGTGTGGATACTAGTCAGAATGTATCATTTAACATACTTGTATATAAAAATGTAAATAAAATCATTTAGAAAAATGATTGTTTTTGTTTAAAATGTCTGTGTTTCTTCGAAGTATTTTCTTCCCCTATTTTACTTTAGTCTGGTTACGAATTCAGAAAAGAGAATGTTGTACATATCACCAAAATTTTTCTGCTTGGGGAAAAATGGGAACTGGCTTCTGTCAGGATGAAGTTGGAGTGACCAGAAGTCAAAGTAGAATAGACTTCTTGGCTGAGATTGTTTAGTGGTACTTTCAACTGCAAATATTGTATCACCAGCTGATCTTAGTGAATTTCTTAATGGAAGGCATCCCCGTGGTAATCCATGCCCACCCCGCTAGCCAGCCACATTTCTCATGGTAAGCTTCTGCTTTGAGAAACTGCTGTACAGGTGCTCTGTACAAATACCCATACTGCACAGTCTTGACTACCTCAGTCTGAGATTTTCAATCTTTTTTACAGCTGTATTATTTATGATCTTTTCTTACTCATGTGTGGACTTGTTCCATTCCTGTTAATAAATGTTGTTCTGTCTGTGTGATTATTGTAGACTTGCACTAGAAAGTGAATGCACCTTCTTTCCTGTCGCTTCTGCTCAAAATGTCAATACAGGTGCGTGTACATCTTGCATAGTTCCCCTGGTGCTACAAGCTGTGTAATATCAGAAAGTTGCCCACATGCTGACATCTGTAGTTTGAGAAGATGCACGCAGTTCAATGCTAGTGGGTTTCTTCATGATTCTGTTTTCTGTATTTGATCATTAAAAATAAGATGGGGAAGTTTTAGGGGAATTTTTGAAGTGGAAGCGATGCCTAATGAAGAGATTACTCTGAACCCTCTTCTCTAGTGTGTTGCTGTTTACACTTGAATAAACACGAACTATTTCCTGTTCTGTTGTATTTTTTCCATGTGGGGTGACAGAAATATATCCCTGTTAGACATCATGTTAGCTATGTTCTCTTGTCCACAACACTTCTGAAATCTCACTTTCAAATGTAACAAGGACAGTGAAAACATATTCTCATTGTGTACTTTCTTTTGTTGAAGTCACTTGTTGATTCTTCGTCGATATTTTGAGGGGTGAATGTGTGTCAGGTCAGGCACAAACTTGGGCTTACGTCTGAACCTGAAAGAACCAGAAGTAAAAACAGGTTTCTTGTGTACTCTGTATTTGGTGTGGATTGGTTCTCCATCTGCTTGGGAGAAGGAAACTGTAATTTCTGATTCTTTTCTACATCTCTTCCAGCTGCCAGCTGTTTGAGTTTCCTGATGTTCTTTATTCAGATTTTGAGAAGTGTGATGGTTAAGAGAACACTTTCTGTTCAACCTTCTCTGGTAGTGCTATTACCTAAAGTAGTGTGTGACTGCTACAGAATGTCTTTACAGACTGTGAGAAGGCTTTGAGTCATGGCTGGGCTGAAATCCAGTGACTTTTCTTAGTGGAAGGTCTGTGGGGGCAAGCCCTCCCCCACGGCATTCCTGTGTTCTGTTAGTACCAGTGGTCTTCATTTAGAAGTGTGCATTGGGTTCCCCCCTCATTTTTCTCTTGGTTTTTCTCACCAGTGGCCACAGTGTGATGGCTGCTCCATATCCAGTGACAGTTTGGACTTCTGCAATCACATGTTGTGTACCTAGTATCCTATGACTTTGTTTTGTTGTTTCTTACATAAAACCATTCAAAAGTGAGAAGGAATATGCATTGGTCCATAACTGTACAACATTGCACAGGTGGCATTTGCTTTGTGCACATTATATACATGCAGTTAACTACACATGAGAAAATCTTACAGTAATTTGAATTTGATCTGTATTAGGGTTTAGCCGGTTTGGTAATGACAAATATTCATAATACAAAAGCATGGGAGCATTTTCAGGCTTCATTGGAACATCGTGAATGTTCCATTTTGAGGCTAGAAGCACTAGGCAGATAAGTAGAAAGGTGTTCTTTTTTCAATTGAGTTTGCACGCAGTTTTCAGTAATAAGTTCTCTAGAGTGCAGTCCCGTTGCATTTTGAGACAGGACTGTTCATTCGACCTCCCTGTTAACCTGAGGTGTAAACAGCTGGGCTGTCTCTGTTCCCTTAAAAGCAGGCTGGACAAGCCCTGTGCATTAAATCTTGTTTTGCACCAGTTGCAGTGAGCACACAGTGCTGCTCCTTGGCAGGTGCTGTAACCAGCGCTCTTGTAGATTGCTGGGCTCAAGGCTTTCAGAGCTCTAATGTCTCTGACACTCTCCAAAAGGAGAAGAGTTAGTACACTGAGGATGTGGTAATTTTACTTGTGCTTTCACCCTGGCTCTGAGTTTCACCAAAACAGCTTGTACATATGTTTAAATTACATTAATTTTTATCCTTAATTCAAACTATTCCTCTCAATCAGCTAATTTGAAAAGTTTAATATTGTAACGGAGGATCAAATGTCTTACCTCCGATTCCTCTAATATATCTGGATGAAACTTAGAGATTCTAATGAGGACAAGATACTCTGTCCAGTTCACCATGGTTTGCATTAGTGCTTGAAATAGACAGAAATAACCAGTGTGTGAAACTAGAACAAGAAACTACTGTACATTAGTGCTTGAAATAGACAGTCAGAAATAACCAGTGTGTGAAACTAGAACAAGAAACTACTGTACATTCTTGCTGTAAACAGTCTGATACTTCTGTATTGGTTTTTGTGAGAATTGCTTAAAATACATTTCAGGTCTTGCATTTGGACTAAAATAATGCCTAGTTTATTGTATTTTCTATGTCCAGACTGCAACAAAGTCAACTTCCTTCAGCTGTTGTTCACCCTCAAAGTATAGGTTTTCAAACACAGTTTTTGCTGTTTAAACAAAATAAAAATGAACTCTCAGTTTGAAATTTAGATTTGCAAAAATGGGGTGGCAGATGTGTAGTTGTATATGTGCTGTCCTGCAGATAAAACAGATGTGAAGTTAGCATGTGAGCTGACTTCATTGTGTTCAGTGGAACTGCATTTAAACATCAAACTATGTTAAAAACACTCTCTTAATTTAGGATTGTGATTAATTTTTATGGTTAAATGAAGGCTTGCTGTAGGTTTTATGCCTGTGGATTCCTCAGGAATCTCTCAGACTTTATATGTGCATCTCTGTTCATTTGTGTATGTATCTGTTTAGATAATAAAGTCACAGAGCATAAATAATGTTCTTTTAAAATCGTAGAGTGGAAATAGGAGTGGGTGAGCTTATCAGTGCAAATTGTCTACAGGTAATTTCCTCAGCCTATGTAAAAGTTTATCGATACTTAAAAAATAATGTATGCAGAATATATTCAGAATTTCAGTGAAAAGGATTTTATTATCTACAGCTTCAGTCTGAGTGCAAAAATGTGACTTGGTGCTCTATGCAAAGGAGTGGGAAGATAGAGCCGGATTTCCTCTTGATTTTTGTTGTCTTGAGCCCAGTACTGGCCTGCCTTTTCTCCATTCTACCTACCCATGACAGTAGTGTTTTGGTGTGGTTTTGTGGGTAGATGCAGGAGTATATTCACTGTCAGAATTGTCAGCTCTCAGGTGTTGCTGGGGGCCCTATCTTTTAACATGTGCATACAGTTAATCTTTCATATGACAAGGAGGTCCAGCAGGCCTTGGCAAGACGCTGTCATTGCACAGCCCAGATGTGTTCTTTCAGTGCCATAATTGCACTGAGCATTTCAGGTTGGGCAGCAAGGGTACTGGAGAGGAGATTCTCTAGTAATGAATGAAATGGAACTGCTGATTTCATCTAAAAAAATAAGTCTCAAAGTAATCCCATTACAAGCTTTTTAACATTGTAATTACTACAGAAGAAATCTGGTCCTCTTCCTATCTCTAAATTCTGCTTATGCTGCTGGTTAGTAATGGTGTTTGTGCAAGTGTGCAAGCACATTTAACATTTAACAGCCTGTGATGGGCACTATGTTGTAGAAACAGTTATGAATTAATTTCTTTTAAACATTCCATGAAATATGGTTTAGTTAGTCTCCATAGGTTACTCCTTCATATTGTATCACAGATACTTAGAAGATTGCGTTACAGCATGCAGGAGCTTGAGGTTCAAGCAGCCTTGCAATAGCATTAATTAATAACCTATTAACAAGGTGTTATTACAACAGGGGCTAGATTGATAATTTTGTATATGTAGGCTTGCAGCTACTTAAAGGTGTTAAGCATTTCTGATATACAAATAGTACAAGCTGAAGATGAGTGACAGTAAATAAGTTTGTAAAAAATTGCTTTTGTGGCACATTTGCTTTTGGAAGCTCAGCTTGCAGTTTTCCTTCCAGCAGCTATGTCAATTGCCCCCTTCCCAAGATATTCCATGGCAGTTGCAGTAATAACAGTTTTAGTTACAAGCAGTGTGCTTTGGAAGTGCCCCTGCACAGCCTGACAGCACTGACAGGTTCATACATGAAGAAACATTTCCTTCACACCAGATCAGAACAGCAGGCCCTACACTGAGAGCCTTGGTCTAAGCAGGTTTCATTTCTCTGGGGGAGTTCTGTCATTCTGGTTCTGACTGACTGTGGCTTTGGGAATTTTAAATTCTGCCTAATTGCAGGATTGTGCTAGATACTCTTACTCCATGTGATAATGGCCGACAGTTGGATGAAAGTATAGCTCATTTGTAATAAAGAATGTAAACTTCCAATGGACTGGTTGTAAATAGACAGGGCTAAATGTTTAAAAGCACACATAGGAGCTCTGGAAAACCCTACTAGCTATTTAAGGTTTTCTTTGTAAAAATGCACTTCTAAAGTAGTCCCAAGGTGCATGACTTGTTGTTTCAAGTAACCCAAAGAAGTGCAGTGGGTGCAAGCTAAATACAGGCCCCCATCCCTACTCCACCCCTTAAGAAAGAAGTTGCTGCCCTGGTGCCTTACTTGCCCATGGCTGCTGTCCACCAGTTACCATTCCTCAGGGAAATGGTAGCAGTAAATTTAGCTTGAAATTCTGCACAGTAATACTTGAGCAGGATGAGCAAGCACCTCAGAATATTCCACAGTATTTGCTCTTGATAAAATACCAGTGCTTGTAAGCCTGAGCAGGAAACAGACTGATTTATTGTTAAAAAATAAAACTTTTAAGTTCTCCCACACAGGATGTGATTAAACTTTATTCAGGCCTCACTTTTTTGGGGGGGAAATTCAGTTTCAGACTGATGTGCAAAAGCACATGCTTTTTTTGTACGTGTACAGGATGGGCATTAAAAGGGAAATACTGTGGAACTTTAAAATTAGCTGACAAACTTAAGTTCAGGAATATTTTTCTGGCACTAAGCAAATGGAGGTAAGTTTTGTGCTAGTAGTCTTAGCTGTTAAAAAAAATACTGTTGCATTATCAGCTATTTACAAACGAAAGGCACAAATTTAGATTTAACGTTTATTTGTCATTTTACTGATGTTCCCAAAATTCGGGTTTAGCCTTAGAAAATTTGTTAATAAGGTCAGCTGTGGGTTTTTTAATTTGCCAGTGAGAAAAGGTCCTGGTGTTTGCAGATAATTATTTTTGATTTTCAAATGAAGACCCTGCACTGAGGAAATGTCATTAGACTTCCAGAACTGTCTCATTTCTGCACAAGCTTCGCAGTCAGAACATTTCTGGAGTGCCCCTTTGTGCCTCTAATGCATAGAAACGTTGAGCAGCTGCTGAGTTGCTGCAGCTGCTTGAATCCTGTGGTGGTACCTGTGTTTGCCTCCCAGGCTGGCCGAGTTGCTACAACTGTCCAGAAAATGCTGGTTTTCAGCTGTGAGCAGAGATTTCTGCTGCAGTCAGTACTGGAAGTCAGTTCTCTCCTCAAGTGCTGGCTGACTCAGTCAATCACAGAGGTTTTGTAGTGATGCCTCACCGTGTTGCTGAGCCTTCAGAGTGGATTTTTTAAGCCTGCTGCGTCACCGTGATGCCCAAACCGAGCCGAGCACCATTGCCAGGCACCATTCTCTTCCAAAGCTGGGCTAAAGTTTGTGTGGGAAGATCCACACCTCTTCTTGGGAACCTTGGCTGCCTTGCTGGGAGCTGCACCTTCTCGGTGCAGAGGGCTTACATTATGTTTTGGTAGCAGGTCTCTGTTTTTTACTTAGCAAAATATTTTCTGCCAGTGCTGGAGGTTACCAGTTAAGCTGCTGTGTTAGTTACGTGTCACTTTTACAGAGTGCTTTGGTGTTGTGTGCTTGGTGTTTTTGTATCAAACCTGCTCTTGGCATCCTAGCTTAGAGCAGCAAAGTAGAAGAAAAAAGGGGTATCTTAGGATTTCTGAGATCCCTCAGGTGCTTCTATGCATATTAAATTAGCTGGGAGCCTATAACACTATGGTTTAATTTTCTTTTTGCAGGCATTTGCAGCACTCTAATGCAAGTGCTCTCTGAATGTATTCTGTATTTACATAATAATGCCCCTACCCTAGGAGTCAAAGCCAAGTCCTGACTGTCTGAATCAAATAATTGCCTGCTGTCCATCTACTGAAGAGGCTCTTTTCTGCAGAATGTTTTAGAACACTTTACCATGGGCTTCTGAATGATCAGTTATAGCAGAAAAGACCCTAGATGCTTGCTTAGGGGGGTAGGGAAGAGAAGTATCAAACTGAACAAATGTCTGCTGTCTCAAAACAGCAGTTCCCTACAATGTGACTCATTTTGCATGGCCAGCACTTGGTGGTGATGGGATGCAGAAGAAAACACACTTTTCCCTGTGAAAAGCAACAAAGAAACGAGATTTTTAGTACCAAACAGGGCTTTAGTGCAAAGAAGCTGTAATTGTTGACAATCTAGCAAGGGGGACAGAACTGCCAAGCAGTATTTATTTGTTGTGTACAGGTGTCTGTAAAACTAGCACATTTCTGGACAGTAAGCAGATGTTCTTTCTAGCATATGGTCAAGGCTGACCTGTCTTCGGCAAGGCCAGGGGTTTACCTGTGCCAGTTTCTTTTCATGGCTCCAAAATCAGAACCTTTAACTTAAATACATCACCCTAATTCCTGGTATTTCTTCTCAGTATACTGAGAGGGGGATAGGTGGGAGGAAACTGGGAGGTCAGTTGTGTTCCATCTCTCTCCTTTAGGCTGCAAGGGCTGTGAGTTTCTGTACTGCTGTTTTTCATCTTCCCCCTAAGAGGTGAAATAAGCTGCAAATGCACCTACCTAGGCTGCATGGGAAATGAATGTTAGCACATGACTTCTATTGAAATCTGACATCAGAGCAGCTCTCCTCTCTGCTAACCCAACAGCACTGAATTTCAGATAGGGACAACATAATGAACTGTCTTTACAGCTCTTTTGTCTTAGAAGTGCAGCTGACTTAAATGGGTTTTAATCCTGTAATTCTGATAGCACAGAGTGTATAGAAAAAAGCCCACAAACAAACAGAAACCAACCTCACATAGTGTTAGTCATTTTGAGTTGACCTGTGAAATTAAAAGACTTCAGTGTGAAGCTAACCCCTCTCACGTTTCAATGGCAGGGTCACCTACATTTCATTTCTAAAGCATGGGAATGTGTGATCTGTGGTTTTATTTTCCAACTTCAGTGCATCTCTATGTGGCCAATTATTCAAGTGTGAAGTCACTTATTAAGTTATCTAAGCACTAATATAAACTCACAGATTTAAAAGTAGCTATGCAAGTATTTTTGTCTTGATCCTGTTTTTTGAATAAAGGGAATAGTCCCATGGGTGGAAGTTGTGCAGGCTTAACTTGAACCGAACCATGAGGGCATGAAGCTGGAATTTAGGGAAGGAGAAGAGGAGCCCACTTAAAAACTCTACTTGTACAGTGTTTAAGGAGAAAAGCAGTATAGCATTTAACTATTCTAGAAACTCGAGGGGTTTGTAATACAAGCAGTCTCATTAGCTAGGATAGTAATTACAGTCAAATTCAGCTATTCTGAAAAGAGTATCCAGAGCAGTTATGTAGAACCTATCCATAAAAAGTTTTCACTAAAAAAGATTTGCATTGTTCATGTGGTTTCAGAATAGATTGTTGTTTAGTCCAGATGTGGTAGCTGAGGAGACCCTACTATCTTGAAGGAAACTATTTTACCACTGAATGCTATTTTTCTAGGGAATTCTGTTTTCTCTTCATGGCCAAAAGACAGAAATCTGTATATTTAATTCTGTGCTTGACTCTTCAGATACAGTCTTTCCTTATATTAATTTAATATTACAGATGGGATTTCTTGGTAGCGGGTATTAAGAATATGCATTCTCAAAAAAGACATAGGGGATTTTCCTTGATTTCTGATAGACCAGTGAAAGATTTCTGATGAGGGCAGCTGCCTATATTAGAAAAATAATTTCCCTGAACTTCAGCAAGAATACTTCATTAATGTAAGCCAAAAGCAGCTCAGTCATCATCTGAGGCAGATTATTGTCCTGCTTTGGTAAATGATTGACATAATCATGTTTCTTAATGATTTCATAGAAAATCCATGGCAAGGCCAGGAACCACATCCCTTCCTCTAAAGCTTCTTTTCATAGCACTGCAGTTGAAGTGTGCTTGGTTTGGGTTTAGTGGGTTACCTTTGGTAGGGTTTATCTTGTAATGCAGTACACTATATACAGCATCTTGTCAGCTGCAAATGGATGCTGGGATGCAGTTGCAGAGAATTACTTGCACCTGAGCATTATTCTGCACTGTTAATGTGGAGATTTCTGATTTATGGTTTCCTGTGGTGGGACAGCTGGCTTGTGTGGTCAGACATGAGAGCCCTTAGGCACTTTTGGAGGCTGAGGATCGGTCTAATGGGTTGAGAACCATTCTCTGGACCATTTCTGCTACAGACTATTGGAAAATTGCTCTTTATGTTCTAAGAACAGAGGCAAAATATTAAGAACAATTTGTTCTCTGCTAACGGACCAAGCTGGTCTTGTGTTATTACAAGAGTAAGAAGATTATGCTGTATGATATAATTACATCTTCTGTTACCATTTTTTACCCTTTGAATAACCTGTATTCCTTTTCCTCAGGAGAATTGGCTGGCTTTACAGGGGAGAACCTATATGAGACCAGTTCCATGCTAGAAAATGTGACCCATTCATGCATGGCCACTGAATGAATTTGACCACTCATAAGGGCAGCAGTTTTCTGGTCTTAAGATATCTTCATTTGGGCTGTCAGCCCTTTTTGCTAAGTCACTGTGGAGGCTGCCTTACAGATGTGTAGCATTGTCAAATTTTGATATTTGAGGATCTCTTTAAGAAGTAAAATCTCTTCGAAATTGTAAATTGCTCAGGTGTGTGTACTTTTAACATATGCTTGGTGAATGAGCAGAGATTTTTTCCATAAGAATGATTATTATTTGATAGCCATATTTTACTAAAACAAATTCTCTGAAATACTAGAATTGACAGTTTGGAAAAAATATGCTTATCAATCTTTTCTGCCCTTCCATGCAAACCCTTCTGAAAAGAATATGTCAAAACTGTAGGCACATGATGAGTATAGTGAGAAATTATAAAACTATAAACCTAATGGGAAAGTCAGTGCCCCCTAGAACACCCCATTTTCCCCAGCTATTACCTCAAATGACATAGTAAACTGCCACTTTCTTAAAAGATTTGAGGATAGCAAAATGAAAGCAGGAATGATTTTTTGTAAATAGCTGTATATTACTGAAATGGACACTGATTCCTGATAGATGTGAAAAAATGATTTCAAATTAAGAGTCTTAATAAATCTTAGGTCAGAGCCTTGTAAGGTGTGAGATCTGTGTAGTGGAACAGTTGGCTTTTCCCCCTAGGTGGTGATGCCTCACATACCCTTTATTTCATGTAATCTGTTGCAGTGGTCTGTTCCCTGCTTGTTTATAGGTCTGAGTGTTGCAAGGAATTTCCAGCTTGGATGATGGGGTAGAGCCTGTGGCACTGGCAGACTGCAGTGATCTGTGCTCCTCAGATAACAGGGGCTGGTGCCTATTATCTTATTAAATCAGCTGAAGAAAGCATTAGAGGAGTGCCTGTGTGCAATTCCATTGGCCCTGCTGAGGGCCTGCTCTCTTCTGAAGTTGAAGTAGACAAATGCTGTAATTTGGCTGATTTTACCTACTAGGGATCTCTAGCCCAATGGGATGGGGCAAATACCTTGGCTTTAGTCTTCCTTCTTAAATGTAATTTTTTAACTTCAGTGATCTGGCCACCTGATAAGACGGCAGATCTTTATCTCGTTGCATTTTGTCGTGTTAGAGATTATCTATCAATCCATGGGTGCTATATGTGCTTATGAGTCCTATACTTTGAGAGTTAAATGATAAAAAATTAGTTCTGGGAGGAAAAACGGCTGCTGCTTTGCATGCTCCCCAAGAACTGCAAAGGATCCCAGTAAATCTGTGGATGTTAGCTATCCAAAAACACGTCCTAGAACATCCCACTGCTTCTGTAAAGTCCAAAAGACATTGAGGAAGGAATGAGAAGCAGAAGTGAACTAAAGCACGTAGGAAAAACCAAAATGCCTAAGTTGGGAAGGAAGCAAGTTTGCAGAGGTGTGAATGTGGTGGCTTAAAGGGAGTGTGAAATTGAAGAGGAAATTACAAGCCACGGGGCATGCTGAAAATTGACTTTTCATTAAAATGAGGTTGAGAATGTGGTTATGAAGTAGAATTTGGCTAGAACATAGTGAGTGCTTGTTGCGTTTCCCCAGGTGCTTAGCATTTGTAAATTACTTCATACAGCTAATATTACATTCCATTTCATAATGGGCAAATTGCCTAAATAAAAAGGTAATGGTTTTCCCGAGCTGGAGAACATATTAAAGAATTGGTAGAAACAGAGCAAGGAAAAAAAGCTGGCAGTAAACTGTATATCTGTGAGCTTCATCAAAAACAGCCAGTTCAGTAGACTAAAAGAAAAAAAAAACAACTTAGACATTGAGCAGTTCTCTCCTTCACCCCCAATTACTGGGCAGTTTTTAAATGTCACAGCTGTAGGGTGGTAAGGTAACAGAGAAGTGACAGTGTCTTTTTGTTTTGAAGAGCACAGAATGTGCTTTTCATCATGATTTACAAGGCTGCTTTTGCAGCTTCGCTTCACTACTAATCCATGAGAGATGTTTGCAATAATGGGGCTCAGTCAGTCTGGAGGAATAGCAGTGCAAGTCATAACCCATGGGTTTGGTGTTTAGGCATAACTGCAAATTGGGGGGGGTGTTTGGGGTTTTTTTAATGAAAGTGTGTTCTGAAAAGAAAGACTCCAAAGCAAAATGAGAAGCAGTAACTTCAGTAGGATGCTGTAGATATGAAGAAAGAGAAAAGACACATGAGAAATGGCTTATTTTTTATAATCAGATTAAAACCAAAAGAGATGTACTTGATGTCTGAAATAAATGAGGTAGGGAATGAATCAGTAATTGCAATTCAGAATCATTCTCCAATCAGAAACATCCCTGAAGAGTTTTGTCACCACAGGTTTGTTTTTTTTTAAGGCTGCCTATAAATAAATATTTCTCTGTACACCCTCTGTCTAGTCTCTTGAGAGTGGTGCCTGAAAACTATGCAATCTTTTCAAAATACCAGCACAAAGGCAGGCCCTCCCTGCAGGACCAGGAGGCCAGCAGTTTTTGTAAGGGGGTAGAGGCAGATGCCACTCCTGCAGGTTTGTCTGTGAAAATTAATCAAATTGCACGAAGGTTGCTGGGTTTAGTAGCTCTCTCTCTGAGTTCTTTGTTAGTGAAGTGTTTGTTCTTTACACTAGAGTAGGTATTTAGGAAGTAGGTGGGCTAGGTAGTTATTTTATATTCCAAACTATTGTATTAGTAACAAGTTTATTTACTGCAATGCATTAATCATCATCACTTCTAGATCAATGTTTATTGTAAGTGACAGAGAGGTTGTTCACATTCTCAGGCCTTGTATTACTGCACAAATGCAGTTTGCTCATACCTAAGCATTTTTTATTCAAGTATTTGTATGGATTGATTCTTTTCCTGATGCATGTGAAAATTAAAGGTACTGGGTCTTTCAGTATAATAGATTAAATAAAAATAAACCAAAAAATCTTTCCAATTGCAGATGTTTTACATCGATAATTACTTGTTTACATAGATTTTCTAATTAAGAATGACTCCTAGCACTGTTTATCTGGGGAATGTTACACTGTCTGCAGAGGGGCATTTCACAAGTTCTTCTCTTGCTCCTTTTTCCAAAGCTGCCTGCACTGAGCTGCTCCCTCAGGCTTGTGCTCCTTTCTTTCCCAGACTTCCAGATAAATCTAGTTTAAAGTTTTGCAGTTTCGGAAATAGCCTTTTCATGCAGTGTAATTTCTGCAGTTAGTCAGTGAGGGAGATGTTCAGGCAGAGATTCTCCAGGCTGCTGCCTTTGAGAGGAGAGATACTTGGTAGAGTGTGTTAACTTGATATGCTTTGGTTAATTATTTCTGAAGGCTGTTGCAGATTTTATTAAAGGCTTGGGTTGATGAGGCCGAAATGACAATTTCCAAGAAGTTAAGAGAGTGAGGAGCAGTCTTGCCTGTTACTGCCCATTCATGCAGTGGCTCTCTCTCTGCAACTGCCCTCTCTCCATTTCCTGCTGCCACTTACCTCCTTATGAAAATTGCTGCCCTTCATTTCCTAATTATCATTTTTCCTGAAGCCACGACCACCTTTTTCTGTTGCAAATAGTAATGTGGCTCAGAATTTTGCTGTTAAAAGTCAGCTTTCTCACTATCTCTTCAGTAAGTGCCTGCTCAACTCTTTTTTTAGTGCAGGGTATTAACTGGTAATTGAATTTACAGAACTGCAGCTTTGCTTCATTAGCAGAGATATTCTCAGTTACTGTAAAGTTTTTTATTCTTAAATACTGTGAGCAAATTGAAAGTGTTCTCTAACTACAAATATAATGTATGTGCCACCTCAGAGATCATGGGGATCAGGAAGCTGCTGGAACACAGGGACAGGCTTCCCAGAGTGGTGGCCAGTGCCCAGAACCTGGTGGGGTTTGAGTGTCCTTTGGACAGTGCCCTTAAGAGCGTGCTTGAGCCTTTCATCAGCCCTGAAGTGGATCTGGGTGATCAGGGTAGCTTCCTTCCAACTGAAATACTCTATCCTTAGGTTTCCTGGAAGCAGATTGCAAAATGGTGAGGGTTTTCCCCCCCTCTGCATTACAGCTATTTTTTGGCAGCTGTGGGTGAATCCTGTTTTTCACGTGATGTATCTAGTGGAAACACATGACTTTTAAATGTTGATGGCATGGTTCTGGAAGCCCTAGAAATAGTCCTTGTAAATAGTAGTTGGAGGCATTTAATTTAGAATAATTTTAAGGAACTTCTCAAATCCCATTTTATAGCAGACTTTGAAATTTAAAAACATGTAACCAGGTGAATGTGAAAAATTACAGTTCTGAATGAAAATATGTAGAATCTCATCTTGCTGCCTTTTGAGAAAATGAGTTTTCCCATGGTCAGTGTACTCTGTCTCTTCCTTGCAGGCTTTACTGATAGCAAGATAAAAGCTGTATTTTCACAGGGAGTATTAAAACTCCAAATGAAGACAGCAGAAATACCTAATAATTCAAGCCTTGTCTGCTACAGATTGTAGCAAAACAATATATTACAGAAATTGCATCTGCAATCACGTTAATGTTTTTCAATAAAGGAGTTGGGATATCTGGCACAAATGAATTATGCTTTGTTCAGCATACATTAAATAAGTTTTGCATCCAGTTATTCAGACAGTAATAGTCCAGCCTCCTTGGGTTCCAGACCACGGGGAAGTGCAGTGCTGGCCCTGCTTTTCCCCCGTGTTCATGTGCTTGAGCAGAGCTCAGGTTGCTGTTTGCAAAGGCCATTGCTGCTCCCTGACCTGGAGGAAAACGAGTTTGTCACGTGGAGTGCTCACACAATTAGCCACTGACTGGGGGCCTCAGCAAACAGCAAAAGGCTCAATGTGCCGAGGACAGAACAGAGAATCAGCATCTCCATCCTTGCAGAGATGCCACTCCTTTGAGGTGTTTGAACTGCTCTAGTCCCTAGCCTGTCCTTTGGAAACAGAGAAACGTGAATGTTACACCCCCAGTTCTATACTGCTAGAGAGCCAAATTGCACCCCACTGTGCTTGACAGTGAGGAGCAGATTATTTCACCCTAATAGTCAAGATATTAAAAAGAAAAGAAAATGGTCAACACAAATGGATTGTTGTTTATCATCACACAAAGTGATGATAAATTCAGTGTAGTCTGATTTTATTTTTAAAATGTTAATTTTATTTAGCTAATACCCAGTCATGTAACTGTCAGTAAATACAGGTCTCTCACAATTAGTTCCCTTCAGTTAACAAACAAAAAGCATATATTTAGACTCTGGTTGTAATTTTGTACTGTGAAACAGATGTTGTGTAGCCATTAAAAAAAAAAAAAACAACAAACCAAACATTAAGGATGGTGCATGCCTTTTAGTGTTTGCAACGGAACCAGACTTTAGGAAAATCCTCAAAAACGTAACACCCTTGTAGCTGGGGTGTTTCTTTCTCTCCCAGTCCCTCCTCAGCTACTGCACTCTCAGAGGTGCAGTGTTTCTCCTCAGGTCCAAAAAAAGTCTAAAAAACCTTGGAGAGTAGTTCAGGGACAGTGGGGGCTGTAAAGAGAGCGAGGGGATCTACGTCACCAAGGGGAGAGATGGAGGCAGTGAATAAGGGAACATCACTTTTTCTACTGGAGAAAATAATTTTTTCCCCTGGAAAATAACAGTTGGTAGAAAGAAAATTGAGTTGGGATCAAATCAAATTGTGCTAGTCCTTAATTATCACATACTAACTGTGCTTCCTTAGGAGCTTGATGGAAAGCTGCAAAGTTTAAAATAAAGCAGGGATGCATTTAAACTTGTGCTGCATGGGGGTTTCCAGACAACTAGAACTAGTATTAAGTCTCTAGATTAGTAAAATCACTTGCCTTGCATAATCATAAATGATTCATGTGTCTTGTAAAAGTCTGTTTAAAAGGGTGAAGTGCTGTGTAATTTATGGATTAAGTTTTGCCCTTTAATGTTTGTGAAGCTCGTTATAGGGAATTACATTGTGTATTCTGGGAAGAAATTTGACTCACATTACAAATTCATCTTCTACAAAGATAATACAGTACTGACTTAAATTTCTTATTGATAATTTCTTACCAAATCTACAGTTACTCTTCTTGCAAAACAGGTGGAATTTCTCCTTGTCACAGGCAGAGGAAGGCAGGTCCAGGTGTGTTTTGCTACAGGAATGTCCAAGCCTAGCTGGTCAGACTTGGGTGGTCTTTGTGTTGTCTTCAAGGCTGGAGGGGAAACGCTCATTACATGGATTTAACCTTGAAATAAGGGTATCCCTCTGCTCATTGAGTAGGAGGTGGATTTGTGGTGGAGCCACTCCCCTGTGTCAGCCTGTGAGGGTTAGACCTGCCCCTTGAATTAAAGCACTCAGAATAGGAATCCTGGCAGCCTTAGGAATTGGAGGATGAGCTGCTGTAAAAGATCTTTGTAGTTGACTTTATGTCTGTCTTTTAAGGACAGAATTACAGTACTATTATTTAATGCTTTCCCACATCTCATCTCTGCCTGTTGCAGCGTCTGTCATAGGAAAGCCAAGAAGTGTGTGATGGTGGGTCCTGCCCTCGCTGGGGTGACTTTCCCTGAGCCAGGGCTGCCTGGGGTGTGTTCTTGGCAGTGGTGAGACAAGAAATGCAGACAGATCCCTCCAGGAGAGATGCCTTTCCATTGAGACACCCAATAAGCCTTGGCCAGTATTGCTTTGCTTTTCTTTCTAAACAAATCCTTCTGCTTGCCAAGCTCCTGACTTCACTGTTACTAAGATTTCTGAATTTTCATACACCAAATGACTTACGTGGATTTAACAAATACGGAACGCTGACTTGTAGTCCAGATGTGGTCAGCAGCTTTTCATATATATGATAATCACATAGAAAATATTTTGCTTTGAGTCATAACACATGCAAATAAAGAATATACCTTCTTTCCTTAGCAAAGTAGTTTTCTTTTCTAGGCCTTTGGTTCTGGGAGGTGCATGCAGTCTAATTGATTCCTTGTGCTCCATCCTTTGATGTTGCCTGGTGACCGTGCTGCCAGAAGCTACTAAACTTGCTGACACTCTTTACCTGGCTGCACCTGGGAGGCAAACTCATTTTTTGCCCTGTCTGCTTACAGCTTTTTGTTATGAGCTCTTAAAAATTATTTTTCATCTTGTTACTGAATAACTAGAGGGCGATACCTTTTGTCAGTGGCAAAGCCATGAATTAATTATTTGGTTTTAATAAAAGAATTCATACTATTTCCTTTCTCACTCTGTTTAAAAAAGAAAATTAAACCTGCATATTTTGTTGGAGGTTTTACTTAAGTTCAAGGGAAAGAAGGTGCAGGCAGCAATCCTGTGTGGTAAGATATAGAAGGCAAGATTCATTTGTTCTTTTTCACTCAGCCAAGGATAGCAGGAGATTTCAGGGAGTGGTAGTCAATAGACTGGGAGCTCTGTCCCTTCAGTGAATCCTTTTCATATTATAAGAGGTGCTAGGGGACATGAAAAATTACTGTCAAAAAAGGATGAACTAAAATGGTTTTTTTTCTTTTGGACTCTTTGCAAGACACAATTAGATTTACCTACCTGCCATCCTGGATTGTGAGGAATTCTTTTAACCTGGGTGGGATACTGCTCCAGTTCAAGTAGGGTACAGACACACAGGTCCAGTCTGCCTTGTATGCCGATAAAGTTTTTTTTTTCTGTATTATTTCACCTCTCATTTTTAGCTGATCTTTTTTGGGAGTGAGAGAAATGGGGATGGCTCTTTCCAGCCTCTCAGGCCCAGGGTGTTGCAGAAGTAGAGACGCTCAGGAAACAGGAGGTGGGGTGTTCTTATTTTAGATCTGCACTCCGTGTCTCCTGATGCATCCATTAAAAACTCTGCTGTGCTTTAGAGTGGGAGTGATCTAGAATGAAATAATGAACCCCTGGTGTGAAGGGTGCTGTTTGCTGCCTACACCTCGGGGAAATGGAGAGGTGCTTGTGTTACACACCACAATAAAGGCTGGGAATCCTCAAAGTAAACAAAGAGCGATGGGATTTAAAAGGGGAGTTTGATGCTTTACAAAAACGCAGCCCATCATTTCAACAAAGGTGCTTTATTTCAGGGCGTCTCTTAAGGGCATTGTTGATTTTCCTTGTGTCATCAGGGTGTGTCTGTGGAGATTGCCTAGCGTGCTAAGGTAGCTGGAGCTAACAAACACGTGCAGGATGCACTGTGCCCTTCCTCAGCGGTCCCTGCTTTCCTTTGTCCTGTCTGAAAGGCGACCTGTTAGCTGGGGTCTGAGTTTCACCCCTGCCCTTGCGGTGTGTGTGTGAATGGATCAAAGTGCTGCTGACATGTGAGTGTGCTTTGCCCTCCTCCGAGCGAGCTCCAGGGCTGGGGCAGCTGTGGAAAAGCAGATTCTCCGTGGTTGTTATTCCCTTATTCAGCATCAGCAGGTTGGAGCAAAGTGCACTTTTGAGGAATGACTATTCAAGTCAAATACATTTATTAGCCTAGTAGTTTTGTAAATACAGTATTTTACCCTTAATTTACTAAATCTTGGTGTAGAAGGTCTGGTACCTAAGTCCATATCTGCACTGAAGGCAACAGGTTCCTTGAAATAAAAGGTTAATTCTGGCTGTTCAAACTAGAAAGCAAATTTGCCTACCGGTACCTGCATTTTTGTAGAATTAAAAATTGTAGAATTAAAAATAAAAATAAATTGTAGAATTAAAAATAAAAATAAAAAACTTGCTAATTTTGCAACAAAGTACATGACTTTTGTATGTTTAATTATATTTTCACAACATTATGTGGTGTTTCGGTGTAATTGGTTTAGGCATACAAAGTACAAGTGCTATAGTACTGTAAGAATATATTCTTACTATTCTAAAATAGTTTCTTAAGTGATTTTTTTTTCTGCTTCCCTGTAGATTAAAGCAAAAAATTATGACAAAGTGGAAAAGGTGAGTCATATTAATGTATGTAATATATCTCTTTAGCAAGAATGAGTACCTTGTGATTGGGCTAAATCAGATTGAAAAACACTATAGCTGTCATAGAATGGGAAACACAGATAAAATGTGTCACTGGAGTTGACTTCTTGTTGCTACCAAGCTCTATCAGTGAAGTGTGCAAGGGGATTTCTGTGCTTAATTTACTCCAGTTCTCTTGCATAGCATAGAGATGCTTTAAACAAAGAAATGAATAGTTTAACTTATTCTTTCTTACAAATCTCAATCATAATTACAAAGGTTATTTAAATTCATTTTGTATAGCTTTAAAAGTAGAAACCTATTTTCTGTATCTGGAATCCTGATCACGTCTTCTTGATGTATTAAACAGTTATTTCAGCGCTGCCTTATGAAGGTTTTGCACATTGATTTATGGAAATGTTACCTTTCCTATGTACGAGAAACCAAGGGGAAGCTACCTAGTTACAAGTAAGTTCCCAGAGTTGCTCTGAATTATTCTAGTCTTAGGGTGAATCTCTTCTTGATTTTTGACCAGGGGATGGGGAGGAACCTGGGTAACAAATCTGTCTGGGTATTTTCTGTCAGAGTACTGGGGGGTTAATTTATAATCTGCATTTAGGAAACATTAAAGTCTCTTTAATTGAGCTTGCTGGGTAAAACTGGTTCCTTAGTCTGGATTCCTCTAACAGCATGGGATAAGAGCAGTGCAGGAGCTGGTGTATCAATGCCAGTTCCTTGCAGATGGGATTGCTGCTCGAGCCAACCTGAAACACATTTCTTCCTCTTTGTCCTTGCCCTCAGTGTCCTGTTTAGTCTCCACCAAACTGAGCACTGGTTCCAGCTGAGACCAGTCACAGTAAAGAGTTCAGGATTGGAGGAAGTTTTGGAATGTATTAAAAAGTCATAAAATTTAGGGTGTCTGAATTTTGGGATATGTTAATCATCATCCCTTTTCAGTTATTACAGTTTGCTTGTTTATATTCCTGTGGGTTGAGTTTCAAAAAACCCCAGTGACTTCCAGCATCTATAAACTTCCTTCCCCAGCCCACCATAACTTCTTTGCACTATAATAGGCAAAATGAGCAATGCATTAACAGAGAAAATAACCCAGGGGTTTTCATTTATTTTTACAAGATTGTTTTGAAACCATTTTAGAAGTGTCAGTTTATTCAGTTTGCCTTTCCTCTGTTTTTCCTGTTAATGTGGTCAAGGAGATAGTAAGGTACTGAAGTGTGTTTGAGTAAACTAGGAGAAAAGTTGGGGAGAGAAAAGAACAGCTTTCACTAAAACTTAACCAAGGAAATTCTGTAAACATTTTTAATTGGAGGGGAAATACTTTGAATTTGGGGGAAATAAGAAATCGTGTGAAGTATTCTGGGCAGTTTCCACACAGGGGAGCTACTCCTAATTGTCCCAGCCCTTTGGGGTTCCTGGAGAATTACAAAAAGATTTGGGGAACTCTGAGGGGAAAAAATAAGAAACCAGGGTGCATCTGTCAGCTAAGAAGATGTGGAGAGCAGTTCGTTTCTTCTCAACTTCATGTAGTATTCCTGGGTGGGCCAGGAACTGTTAAAATGCTGGATTGCCACCAATGGATTTAAATAATTCTTGAATAAAACAACCAACCAAAACCCCAACAGAATCTAAATACAGAATTTAAAGCTATCTAAATACCAATTTTTGCTGTCAGCTGTTGAATGGTATTTCTCATTCCTTCATGTTTGGTTAGAATTTGCTACCCAAAAGAATACTCTTAAATAAAGAATTTTAAAAATACTGAACATTTGCTTTATGGTCTTTGTGGTTCTTCTCCTCAGAGAAAAAATGGCTCAGGCATATGATTTTGCTCTGGATAAGATTGGCATGGAAATCATGTCATACCAGGTATGTTTTCTTAATCAAAACACATTTTATTTCTAACTTTATGACAAGTGCAGCTAACCATTGGTTTCACTATATGTAATATTTTTTCTCACCTAGATCTGGGTGGATTACATCAATTTTTTGAAAGGCGTGTAAGTACCTCAAAATAACTTTTTTTTAAGTTCAGTTAATGCAATGCTGATGTTCCTGCCAGTTGTGACCTGTAGCTGACCTTGCTCTCTCTCCCCACTGTTTAGAGAAGCAGTAGGATCTTATGCAGAGAACCAGAGGATCACAGCTGTCCGTAGGGTTTACCAGCGTGGCTGTGTGAACCCCATGATAAACATAGAGCAGCTCTGGAGAGATTATAACAAATACGAAGAGGTAACCAACAACGGGATTCTTTGGGACATTCAGAAAGAAATAATCACCCTGTAATCAAATATGGCGCCCAAGCTATATCCACTAAAAAAGTATGTGTAAACGAGAGGACCAGCAGCACAAACACATTCTTTGTCTGCAGTATGGGGCAAAACTCCACAGGTGCCTGGGTGATTTTTTGATTTCTTTCGAAGACTCTCCATGAGATACATTTGACTGGCCCAGTGGAATTGCTGGTGAGTGAGTGAGCCATCACTGCCCTCAGTGATAACACTGGAGCAGCTCAGCTGGCAGTGAGGGCCTGTGTCCCCAAGGAGGCACTCCCCTCCTTTCCCTGACAGTCAAACGGGGTCAGATGGCATTCAGCTGGGATGGTTTGGACTTCCTCCACTGCTTTAAGTTACATGATCTCAGTGCTTAAAAATGCTCCTCACCATCCTTCACCTGGAGCCATTCCAGCAGCCCTGCAGGTGGGACTGTGCCCCAGTGTCTGCAGCCAGCGTAAGGTCAGCTCACTGCCCTTTCAGGCCAGGTTGTAGCTGCACCTTCAGAGTGTATTTTTAAGCACAGCTGGTGAGCAAGCAGCCCCAGTCAGCAGTGGTGTGAATGCAAAGCTGATGTAGATTTGTGCTCAGCACTGCCAAGCAGAGATGCTCATACAGCACTGGTCCTGCTGGTTGTGCACAGGCATGGTCACTGTGAGTCCCTGTGCCCCGAGCAGGAAAGAAGGGCCAATTTCTCTTTCCTTGTTGCTGATGATGCAAGTTGTGAGCCCTCTCATGTTAATAAGGCCATGGTGCTTAGCTGGTGGGAGGGAGAACCTCTGGGTGGGAGAACTCGAGGTGGGAGTACTCTGGGTGGGAAAACCTCTGGGTGGGAGAACTCGAGGTGGGAGCACTCTGGGTGGGAAAACCTCTGGGTGGGAGAACTCCAGGCAGCCCCAGCCATGAGCATGTACCATGACAGCTCATTGCCCCATAGGTGTTTGGAGACAGCACAGACAGCCTGCTGTCACAGGGGAGGATACCCAGGACACACCTTCTCCAGTGTAGGAAAATCCCCAACACAACCTCCCCATAAACCACCCTTCCCCTCCCACACAGCAAGCAAAGGCTGTCGCTGCTCGTTCCTCCCGCTTTCATTATACGAGGGGAGGCTGTCAGAAGAATGGCTCAGAGCTGTCCAGTTTGCAGCTGAGGCAGCTCTGGCTGGCCCTGGGACTCCAGGCAGTCCCTCAGGCTGTTCCCAGCCACTGGAAGCTGAGGGCCAGCTCTCTGCTGGAACACGGGGATGTGCCTGTCCAGTTCTGGCTGTGCTGACCTCCAGGGAAAGGGCTGCTGCCCATGGTGTCCTGGCACAGGGAAATGCCCCTCAGCAGAAGGGCTCTTTGAGGGGGAGGTGACTCCCTGTGTCAGCAGCTCAGCAGCACCTTGTGCAGGTCTTAGCATGGAAAGTTAATGGCCATTTACTGTAATTCAAGCTTTCCTTGAGCTTTCCTTGAGCCACCAGGTCACAAAACCAGCCTGTCAGTCACCAGTCTTTAATTAACTCAATGGTCAAAAGTGGTACAGCTCTTAGAGAGAGCTGTCTCAGTGACAAAGTGACAATCTGGCTCACAAACCCACATGGCTGTTGAGCTGGGAGTGCATCCCAGGAGAGTCCTGCTGCATCCTCAGCCTGGTCCTGGGTTAGCTGGGGCATTGCTGGGTTTGTGTGCCACATGGCCCAGCTTGCTATCCCAGACAGGGCCTTTGCTTCTGTAGTGAAGGCAAAGCTTCCTTTGCTTCCCAACTCAGGTGCCTCTTTGAACTAGGCTGTGCACATCTTCTGCCAAGTCTTGGCAACCATGCCAGCAAAATCCACCCAGACACAGGCACCAGCCAAAGGGTGGCTGCTTTTCCTACCTAGGAGCAGTTCTTTGAGGTTTTGTTCTTGCCAGGACCCTGTGCCCAGGGCCCGGCTGCCCCCAGCCCCTGCTGCTCTTGCTCAGCAGCACACCAGTGCCCTCTACACAGGTGTGCAGTCCTGGAGGGCTGACACACAGTGCTGACACGTCTCAGGCCCCAGCTGACAAAGGCACACCTGTGGCAGGGTGTGTGTTACATAGAAACTCTTCTAAGAGCTGTCAGTTACTTCAGGAACAGAGGGGAAGGCAAAGCTGTGAGCCTGGAGGTCAATCTCTGTACTCCTTGTACAAGGAAAATCAAATTGCTCATGTGTCAGGGAGCTGTCACTGACCGTCATTTAGGAGCGAAATTGTAAATCACAAATACGTTGTTCCCACTTTCACCCACAGCAGTTCATTGTATTTTTGAAAGTGATTAAAAATAATCTGAGGCGCTTCAGGTCACTTGAATTTTAGTAGTGAGTTTATCCTCTGATATAAGTTCTTGTCCCTATATTTATTAGGTGAAATAAATATTTTGAGATGGGTAGTTAAAAAAACTTTGTCCTTGCTCACTTTTGCAACCCCTTTCAAGCTCTTCCCTGTATAAAATACGATTCAGTATGTCCAAAGTGAAATTCCTTTTTTCACCCTTCTCCAGGGCATCAATATTCACTTAGCCAAGAAGATGATCGAGGACAGGAGCAGAGATTATATGAACGCACGACGTGTGGCAAAGGTACGACCTTCTGTTGGCTTTTGTTCTATTTAATTCTACAAACCAGCAGTAAACTTGGCTCTTACTTCAAATAAAAGTGTGTCTGACTAATAAGGTTGGTATGCTAAAATATTTCCACTTGTTTTAGAATGCATAACCTAAAGCAAGTGTTCAATGTGTTTGAATTTGTTCTTCAAAGCACTGCTTCTGTTTCAGGAGTACGAGACAGTGATGAAGGGCCTGGACCGCAACGCTCCCTCCGTGCCCCCACAGAACACCCCCCAAGAGGCTCAGCAGGTGGACATGTGGAAAAAGTACATCCAGTGGGAGAAGAGCAACCCTCTACGAACAGAAGATCAAACTCTCATAACTAAAAGAGGTAATTGCATGTCGTGCTAGGGCCCAGAGGATTGTGTCTCTCGGCTCCAGCGTAAGGACGTGATTTGGTGCGTAGGGATCGTGCTGGAGTAGAAGATCATCGAGTTTCTTGAATTGTGTGTGGTTTTTTATAAGAAAGCAATCTAGATTTTGGCAAAGCCAAGCTGAAAGTAATAAATGGATTTTGGGAGACAGTGCTATAGCTGTGTGCCAGTTGTGTGCAGGTCAGGAAAGAGTAGATTGCAGCCTGATTTTATTGCTGATTTTGAGTGAGCCATGCTTCTTCCTCTGTGGACAAGGCAGGTTTTAGCTGCTGGTTATGGTTCATAAAGTTCCTGACAATATAAAAGAACTGCGGCAGTGATCACTGTATGTAAAGCCAGTGAGTGTTGATGTCTGATTTATTTGATGAATTTTGTGTTCCATACTTGGGTTGTACAGTGGTGGTACCATTTCCAAGGATTTGTTTCTTGCATGTTTTGCCCACAGTGATGTTTGCCTATGAGCAGTGTCTCCTGGTGCTGGGCCATCACCCAGACATCTGGTATGAAGCAGCTCAGTACCTCGAGCAGTCCAGCAAGCTGCTGGCTGAGAAAGGGGTAAGCAGCTTGCCACTGGCTTTCTCTTACTCCCTTGCTTTGACACGGTGTACTGTCAGTTTTTCCTCACAGTCAGGGAGGGGGGTGTGGAAAATAGTTGTGACATGTTCAGAATTTTCAAATGGGGAAATTAAAAATTTGAAGAAATAAAAATGCCTGCATTTTAAATAAGAATTGTGAAAAATTGTTTCAATCTTGGCCAGTCTTAGGCTCAGGGGATTTTTGGGGCCTGATTTTGTGGTTCCTTAAGTACTGGGGAGGTGGTTATCTCTTTGTTGGAGGACTGAATGGAAATTTACTGGGGCTTGTCACACACAGAAGATACTCCATAAATTGGCCTTCATTGTCACAGATGCTGAACAATGATATTATTATACTTCCTTTATAACAGGACATGAACAATGCTAAACTTTTCAGTGATGAGGCTGCTAATATTTATGAAAGAGCAATCAGCACTTTATTAAAGAAGAATATGCTTCTTTATTTTGCATATGCAGATTATGAAGAGGTGAGCAAAAATAGCGATGTACTGACATTAAAATCCAAACACATCTCCCTTTAATGATGTAATTTATTTGAAGCATACTGAGTACACAAAATTCTGTAGAATTGATTTACTGGTTCTTCTAGCCTTATTCTCATTCAGTGTTTCTGAGATGGAGCTGACAAAATAGCCCATAGTATGAGCTACAAAAGTCTTGAAAATCTACTGTCTTTCCATTTCAATATTGATGATATTTCTGAAAGTATCATAAAGGTGAAATGCTTGCAAACTTCCATTTCCCAGAGCATCAGCTTCTTCACTTTTAAAATGGGCATAAACGGCATCATTCCTGTCTGACTTTTGGGGCGGGGCTGATGTTTGTGTTGGCACGGCTGTGACAGAAGATGGGAGCCACCTTTGCTGCAGCTCTCTGGAGAAATACCTTTCCCCAGGCCACCTGTGCAGCCTCCACAAGGAGCAGTGCCCCAGTGGTGGTTATTCCACCAGGAGTAAAGGCTGTTCCCCACTGTCAGATGAGGACTATGGGAGTCCTCTGCGGGGTATAGTTTGCCCACTTATTTTATCGTGAAAGAACTTTTGCAGGAAGAACTTTGGGACAACAGAGGGGGGAAAAGGCCTTTGCCTTTAAAAGAAAAATCCTTCCTTGGTTTTCAGTGCAGCCTCCTGTATGCTGTGTCCTGGTTCTTCAAGGCTGCAGGGCTGCAGCTGGCAGGGAACAGAATGGACTATTGGAAATGTGTAGGTTGGAGAGCTAAGAGGGTGGTTTTCCTACCTATCAATCTGCACATTACTTTTAGACAGAGGTAAAGGATACAGTCTTTTTATGCCAAACACCTCCAATGGCAGTTCTGCTGCAGTATTACTACATTAGAAAAAGACTTCAGAGACTCCTGAAAAGCATGTAGGTAACCATTAGTGGGAGATTAATGAGTGGAAGTAAAAAATGTCTGCACGAGACAGAATGTGTATCTAAGTAAAGGGACTGACATGCACAGTGTTCAGCCAGGGGAAAACAAACAAACAAACATTGTAGTTTTGTGTTCAGCTTGATTTGTGCATTCTGGGAGATGATGTGGAAGGGAGTTACCGAGCACTCTGTGTTTGCTTTCACCCAGAGCCGGATGAAGTATGAGAAAGTGCACAGCATCTACAACCGGCTCCTGGCCATCGAGGACATCGATCCCACCCTGGTAAGATCCTCACCAGTGTCTCCACATTCCTATGGATTGTCACCCAGTGCATGCACAGGATGGGGAAGTACTTACAGGAGTTCCTTGGGGCACAGGTGGAGTCCTGAGATGGCAGAATTACAGTCTTTAATCCTTTGAAATGCGCCATGTGCACTTTGCTCCTCTGTCTCTTTTACACAGTCTTTTACAGCAGGCAATGAAGATAAAAGATATAAAGTCTTTCATGACCATCCTGTGACCATGTAGTTTGCAAATAAATCTGTAATGTACCATGTAGGTATCAGAGTGTTGCTGTACCTCTGCTGAAGTGACACAGTAAACACTGTTCATGTGCCAGCTGTGGTAATGCTGAACAAGCGGTGTCAGAAGTAACCTGCCCTCAAAAAGATATTGAACTTACTATAAACATACAGAACAAAGCATGGGGAGGCAAAAGGAGGTGTGAAGTCTAACACTAAACAACAGGTCAGTGTCAGAGGAGAGGTATCCATTTACTGACACTTGCCCTTCTTTAGAGACACATCCTGATGCTTCCCAAAGACACCTTTTGAGGGAAACCGTGTACCAGTTCCTCCTGCTTGAGGAGTGCTGCTATTTGTGATCTAATTCAGAATGAAGGGAAGTTGAATCCCAAAGAAGTGCAAATCACGAATTGGCTGCTGAATTAAGTAGTGCATTCATTATTTCCTTGATCAGGTATAAATACTTGCAGGCAGGATGATTTGTATCTTGGATTGTATAATGTTCAGTAAAATGCTTCATCAGGCCTTTTGGCTGTTCCTTGGCTTTGTGGGTGTCTGAACTTTATTGGAAAGTTACCATTTTTACAACAAGCCTTAAGTTCTCTGAAGGCACCAGCTTAAGTAAATTACATTCATCTCCTTACCTCCCCTTCCTTGAAAAATCCATGTATTAACTACTGTCTTTTCATGGGATCAGTCTTAGGTGTATTCCATTTTTTTATACAAAATAAAAAAAAAAATCTATTAAAAGGTTTGCCTCGGTATTTAAAGCAAAACAACACAGAGGCACAAGACAGCCTTGTTTCTGTCACAATTCATTTGCTGTGTTTTGCCAGTTAAGATCATTTCAGACCTAGTAAAGAACTTAATGATATCCTGGTGTTCTTCGTTAGCACTGATGCTATTTAAATATTAATGTGCACCTTAGGTTTATATCCAGTACATGAAATTTGCAAGGCGAGCAGAAGGCATTAAATCCGGAAGGACGATATTTAAGAAAGCGAGAGAGGATGCCCGGACCCGCCACCATGTCTATGTTACTGCAGCTTTAATGGAGTATTATTGTAGTAAGGTAATCACAGGTGCTCACCCTGATCCTAAACAAGTGTCAGGAGGGTGCACAGCTCACTGAAGCTAATCACTTTTTCTTTTCCCCCAATGTTTGCAGGATAAGTCTGTGGCCTTTAAGATTTTTGAGCTAGGGCTGAAAAAATATGGGGACATTCCAGAATATGTACTGGCATATATCGACTACCTTTCCCACCTTAATGGTAAGCTTTAAGCTTTGAGAGGTCTAATGAAGCATTACTCTGTGAGTTTAGGTCCAGGCCAAGTTCTTGGTATTTAAATTCTTCTTGAAGAGCAATGAAACCTCTTCATGAAGCTCAGTAGTTAATCTGAACACAAAACCTGCAGGTTTGTCCATACCAAAGCTCCAGGAGTACAGTGACATTAAATCTTGATTCTGCTGAAGGGAGGAGAGTGATCTTTGCAAATTGTAACTCAGTGGCAGTGCAGGAGTTTAACAGCATCTGCAGTGAACAGTGGGAAGTACACTGAGGCATCTAAATCATGAGGAAAAAGATCTAAAGGAGTTTACAGTCAGCATGAGAGCAGTGAGGGAGTAGCTGCTCCTGACTAGAATGAATTTAAACTCGTTCTCCTCAAGTAGATGAGATGAGCAGGATATAAAATCAATACTGGGCATATCAGTCATGCTTGGAAGGTGCTGAGGAGCTGCAATGGAAAGAGCAGGGCACAGGGGCTGGGCACAGCAACTGAGGAGACCGGGCTGGAGGTGGAGGTGGTGCTGGAAGGGCTCTGGGCGGGATTCCCTGAGGCAGGGGCTGAACGGCCTTCTTAAAAAGAAAACCCGAGCTGCTGTGTGGATTATGCAGCACCAGGCACCATTCATGTCCTGTCAGACTACAGCATCTGGGTTTTTCAGGCACTGGGAGTTTAAAGATTGTGAAGGTTTTTTCCTCCTGTGAGCTGTAAACAGAGAGATTTTATCCAAGTTAAAGTATATTTAATTTTGCACTAAGTTATTGTGGGTCTACATGAATATTAACAGTACTTTTCTGTAAGTTGCCATGAGAAAAAAAAAATCTTAAAACTCACTGGTTTACTGCTCTATTTTAATGACCCATCAGAACTCCTGAAACCCAGGAGAACTGATCTTTGCACTGTAAGTGTGAGAGGTGATGCCATGCAAAGGGCAGGAGTTGGCAGTTTTAGGAACAAACCCACCAAGCTCTCCATCCCCTCAGCTGGCAATGTGCAAAGACTGACCGCTTGATGGGAACCAGGTGTACTAATTTTGGGAGAGCTTCTGAGGACTATACAAGCATATTAATAGTGCCCTGATTTAAAAGGGAAATAATGAATTGAAAGGCCAAATTTAAATTTACCAACATATGCTATTGAGATAATTAAAGAAAATGGATAAACCCCCCCAGAAATCCTGAAGAGATGCCAAGCAATAGCTGTGGTGTTATAAAAGAATCTCTATTAGGATCAGTTTGTCACTATCAATAGAAGCAGATTTCCAAAGGACAAAATTCACATTGGAATTTAACATCAGTACAGTTTTATGTGGGCACTCAGATCTCCTTTTATACTTACTGAAATTCAAGTCCATGAAAATCAGCCTTATGCTTAATTCAGTGTACACATCTCTTTGAATGGACATCTTTTAACTTGTCTTTAATATATTTTATTCAGTGTGATTTTTTTTTTCTTTTTATTTTTAAAGAGGACAACAATACAAGAGTTTTGTTTGAACGTGTTTTAACTTCAGGGAGCCTTCCACCTGAGAAATCTGGGTACGTCTGCAAAAGCAGTTTCACTGCACTGGAAAAGATACACAACCCCTTTCACCCATAAATATCCCAAAGAAATTAGAAACATGAACAGCAGGACAAAATTAGGTACAGATGTTCCTTCCCCTCTTCACATTGTCCAAAATAGCACCAACTGCGACAGATTTGGGAAAGTCCCTATGCCACTTCTAGTGAAATTCATTCATTTATTGACTTTAAAATAACCTCATTGATGCAGGATTGTTGAGGGAACAGTGCAAAATCCTCCTGTGCAGTAACAGTAAGGATTCAGTGGTCTGAGCTGAGAAGGTGAGTCAGGAATTTGTTGAGGAGGGTGCTGAGCATCTCCCAGCTGTGAAAATAAAATGGAGAAGGGTCCAGAAAGGACTTGGATTAACTGCTCACTCCCGTATTTTCATTTCTACTTTTTAAGTTTCTTTCTCAAAAACAATGCTCACCAAAGCCTTGGAGTCTGAGGGTTCACTTCACCATTATCATTCTGGTAGACAAAAGCATCAAAGCTAAGGAACCAAATATGACACTGCTGTGCACATTCATTCTGCACTTTAGTTCTAATCTTTTGTGAGAAATACTTTTATGCCCAATTTAAAAGTGAGAAAATACAAGAACTTAAAAGCTGAACCTTCTTCAAAGGTGAACTCCAAAGTTGAAATGAAAGTTGAATCAAGTGTAGAAATATGGTCGGATGTTGCTTAAGTTATATGTGAGATTTTCCATGGAGAGATCAGCAGTAACTATATATATTTTGGCCTGTATAAAACTCCAAAGCACTGCCTGTTGTGTTCTGGCCAGCTAGAATATGCTGGTCTGTGCAGAGGAACTATGCACAGACCAGCATATTACCACTATGTGGTAAAAATGTCCTTCCCATATCAGCATCAGAGTGAAGCTCTGTGCACAGGATGAGCAGAGTGTTTGATAAAAGCTCACCTCAAATGCTGAAGTCCTTGGCTTACAGAAATCCTTTCCCTTCTGTAACAAATTCCTTTGCAGTCCACCAGACTGAAAGCTCTTATAGAAATATGGAAGGCACCAGGAGGGTAATGCCTATTTTGGATGCATCTAAAGTAAATAACAGAAATGGCCATGCACTCCCAGGTGGCCTCCTGTGGGTGTGTGCTCTTGCATGTTTTTAATTGGGTTGTGCTCAGTAATCCTTCCTCCTTCAGTAACTCTCAGTGCCCCTGTTCTGTTCCAGGGAAATCTGGGCTCGGTTTTTAGCCTTTGAGAGTAACATTGGGGATCTGGCCAGCATCCTGAAAGTGGAAAAACGGAGGTTTACAGCCTTCAAGGAAGAATATGAGGGCAAAGAAACAGCTCTGCTGGTGGACAGGTACAAGTTCATGGATCTGTACCCTTGCTCTGCCAGCGAGCTGAAGGCCCTTGGTTATAAGGTAAGTGGGTAAGAACAGTTCAGTTCACTGTTCTTTTCAGTCCTAGGAATCTGGAGCAATTCCTTGTTTAGGACTTGCCTTACAGTCCTTTCCCTTACTAGAAAAGCAGGTAAAACAGGCCTCCTACTCCTCCTCCTGGTCTCCTTGGGCAGCAAAGTGCCAGGGGCCAAGGGCAAGGACCATCAGTAACAGCTGCAGCTTTGGGTATTGCTGGGTATCTCTCATCTTCCCGTGGAAAGGTCGATGTGTTCATGCATCACCTGCAGCTACAGGCCTCCACTTCATGCCTGAGCTTGTTCAAAAACCAGAATTCTTTGGGAAGCTTGTAGAATCAGGTCATCTGTATGAAATATGGCTGGCTGTCCTCCTGCTCTGAGGTGGCAAAGCTCCCCTGACTTGGCTGGGTGCCACATCAAAGCCCACCTGCTGCAGTCCCAGCGTTTGCTGTGAATGGCTGAGGAAAGCTCTTGACAGGGATCAGTGGCTGCCTCTTTTTTCAGTTGTTTCTTAGGGCTGAAGTGCTTTGGTGCTGCCATGTGGAGTTCAAAGTCTAGGCCAGACCTCTGTATCTGGTGGTCTCCTGTTTTGTTTCTAACCACATGCATTTTTACTATTTCTGCCATTTAACACTTTGGAGATTCATTAGAACAGAACAGGGTGTTGGTTTACTTTTTTTTAAGGCTGCCAGAGAAGCAGAAACAGCTGATTGCCATTTGCATGGGCAGGAAGAGAGCCCTCAATCCATGCCTCTAAAACTGCCTCAGCTTCCACTTACTTCTTACACAGAAAAATAATTCACGAAAAATATAGATGTCATCAAAGTTAATAAAGCAGCTGAATTGTTGGCCATCACAGAGCTGTAAAATAATCTGACAGGTGGAAATCAGATTCCCATTGAGCCACTGAATACTTTTCTTTGAATGCAGTGGGGGCAAAGTTATTTTGAAGTTAGATGTGAGCTTACAAACAAGTACATTTTGCTGAGTGCACGCAGGGCAGTGTGTACCTAAGATGGTGCAGCCCTGGGGCTGATTCCTGCTGCTTGGAACATGCCAAAACATACTTCTGTTTAAACTGATGCTTTGCATGCCTGCTGACTGCCTTATGCTTTACTTCTGTTCCAGCTAAAGCAATCTAGGGAATTAAATGAGGGAGAAATGATAGTTGTGAAGGCCTAGTGGTCTGCACCTGTTCACCTAAATCCTCAAACTAAAAAAGGAGCCACTTGAAAATGACAAACACGGTCCGTTCAGTAGCAGAAACAAGTGTTGCCATTCCCAGCTGGGACACTGCAGGATTAAAATGTTTAATGAAACCATGCAAGTTTTGCCCAGATGGTCTCGTAAGAGGACATCTGAAATGATAACGAAGACAAAGTGAGAATGAGCGACTGGTGCAGAGTGAGGTTTTGTTCTGTAATTGAAGCAAGCAATGTGATCCTGCCAAGTTCAGTGCTCTCTAATTGGCTTTCACAGGATGTCTCCCGTGCCAAGCTAGCAGCAATAATTCCAGACCCTGTGGTTGCACCTTCCATCGTGCCTGTGCTCAAGGATGAAGTCGACAGGAAACCTGAATATCCCAAACCAGACACTCAGCAGATGATTCCATTTCAGCCAAGGCACTTAGCACGTAAGTCAGGCTTTGGGAAGTGGCTGTGTTTCACCTGTGGCGAGTTAAGGACCTGGGTGTTCAGCCAGCCTAATCAGAGGCTTTCCTGCTCCTCAGTCATCTAAACCTGTACTTAACTCTTAGGCTGTCATTTCACTGGCTTGCTAAAGGCATGTGTGTTTTAATTAATGCCAAGGTCACATGGAAGTAAGTACAAGGAGTTTGGGGACTGGTAAATGCTAATAAGCTGTTACACACACTGCTCACAGGGCAGATCTCTGCCTGAACAATATGGAATTAGTAGAGGCAGAGGGGACAGGGTACTAATTACTTGTATCAAATAACAATGCAGTGCAAAAGCAGCTCTGGCCCAGCTGTCTTGCACTGGCTTCACCCAGCTTTTCTTCCCACAGCTCCAGGTTTACATCCTGTCCCAGGCGGGGTATTTCCTGTTCCACCAGCAGCTGTAGTTCTCATGAAGCTCCTGCCACCTCCCATTTGTTTTCAGGTTTGTTTTAAAGAACTCTGAACGTTTCAGAAAGCTGTGGAAGGCATTCTGTCATGACAGAACCACAGTGTGTATCACTCTATTGAAAATAACCTCCTAAACTTTTTTTTTCCTGTGGTAACAAATCAGGGTCCCTTTGTTCAAGTGGATGAGCTCATGGAGATATTCAGAAGATGCAAACTGCCCGACAGTAAGTTACTTGTCCCCTCTGGAGACTGTGCTGGTGTTGCATAAGACTTGGGTTTACATATGGATATTGCTGTCTAAAACCCAGACCTCATTTAGAGATTGTAATTAGTGTTTAAGAGCAGAGGAGATTGGGCTGGAATCTGAATAGATATGTTTGCACATTTACCTGGAGGGAGGTAACAAAAAGTCAAAAAACTGCAAATCACCAGCTGTTCTTTTCATATGTTGGTGGTATCAATTGAAAGAAAGAAATTAAGATTTTGAGAATATCCTTTAAAGGCAGCATTTCCAGCAGCTTTGCAGCTGTAACATGAAATTACAAATCTGCAGCACGGGAGGGCATTGGTGGGGATAACTCTGAGTGCACGTTGTTGTAGTGCCTGGGCACAGCTGCTTTCTGAGCTCCTGCAAAGAAGGGAAGGGGAGTTCTGGAAGAGAGAAACAGCACAGATCCTACAGCAGATGATAATATGCTATTCTTTACCACCCCCACCCCCCCACCCCCATTAGTTTAAGCAAAAAAAATGATCATAGAGAAAGAAGTGTAGATTTCTTTGAGTGAAACTAAAATATCTATTTAAATTATACAGGGTATTTCTGAGGCTTCCTCTTTGAGAAGCAGAAATTGACTTGCTCTGCAGCCTTTCTGGGGAATCATGAACTAGTTACCCTGGTTCCCAAAAGCCTTCCTGTTTTATTGGAGCTCACAAATGACCTCAATTCCTGTGTAAAGGCAGGGCTCGAGCTGGAGCAGCAGCATTTCCTTTATAATTGGTGTTCGCCACAGCTCAGAGTTTCAGACAGCTGAGGCTTAATATTTGCAGACCAGGGCAGACAAGGTGTCTTCTGTGGCAGAAATGTCCCCGAGGTGTGTGTGGGTGTCCCTGCTGGGTGCTGATGGCTTCTCAGGGCTGGGAGTGTCACACACGCTGAGGCTCTGTGTCTCTTTCCGAAGCTGTTGACGAAGCCGTGCGGATAATCACAGGCGGCCTGCCTGAAATCGCCGTGGAAGGCAATGGACCTGTGGAAAACAACACCATTCTCAACAAGGCTGTGAAGAGATCACATGAGGATTCCGATGACGACGAGGAGAAAGGATCTGTAGTTCCCCCTGTACATGACATTTACAGAGCACGACAGCAAAAGAGAATCCGGTGAAACAAGTTTGGAGTTCTGCTGTGACAGACAAAGACTTGCATTGAATCAGTCTCTTAAAAGTCAAGCATTTAAAAGGGAGAGCTGCAAACAAAAAACTCCTTGAAAATGGTTTTGTTACTGTGGTGCCTCTTCTCCCATATGGTTCTTGATCTGAAAACAGCCCGAACAACCTTAGAATGTGCTCTGAACAAAACTCGGTTTTCAAAACCAAAAGTGCAAAATGTCAAAACTGTATTTTGTTCTTTGAGGGTGTACACATCTACCACTTGAACTCTTGTAGGTTTTCAACAGTTTTATTTTAAAAACTGGATGGCTTATACTTGTGAAGCATTTTTAATTCACATTTTCTGGAAAACAGTTGTTCTCAGTTTGTTCATGTAGTGTCCTGCCTTATTGTCCATTTTTATTTATGGCAGAATGTAAGGAATCTGTTTTGTAGTTGAAAATTTAAAAAAAAAAAACAAAAAAACACATTCCTTTAAAATAAAAGGATATCCATAATGTCATGCCTCATTCTGGTTTTATTCAAACACAAGAAGGTACTTCTTAAATATTATTCAGCCACTTCAAAAGCAATGCTAATTATATCATCACAGCAATTGATCAGAGCATACATATTAGAATGAGCTTGCTTTCCATTTTCTAGAGAATACAGCACTTTGGCTTGTAATTCCAGGACTATTTGAAGAAGACAGCATCCGTGAGACTAATTCAGTTCAATGTGTGTAGTACAGGAGCACTGGTTCACACAGCCTGGCCCTGGATACCTGCATTGGTCTTCCAAGTAAGGTACAAAGCTAAATGTTAATAATCAGCTACATTGTTGCACTTGTTAGCTTCAAACAAGCTAAAAAAACCCCACTGTGTGAGCTTTCCAGTTTCTATGCCTACTTCAGCTTTTAACTTGGAATTGGCTGTTTGGAATTGCCCTCTGATAAGATCCTAGGAAGCCCTAGGATACAGGACAGTCAGAGCCCGGGGCAATTGAAAGACATGGCCGGCGCAGCACAGCTGCCCCAGCCAGGCCTCCCCTCTGCCAGGGCAGGCGGAGAAGTGGCCCCTGCACAGGGACATGAGGCTGGCCTTGGCCATCCTTGCTTTGCCACTCAGTTGCATCTCCCTATTTCTTTTAGAGAGGATGCAGAGAAACCGTTTGTCAAATGCTCTCGTTAAAAAGAACAACCCGGGAGAACCATTACCGTGCTTTATGGGCATTTTTTGCTCTCCCTTTAGATCGTTCCTGTTGAAAGACCCCCCAGCACCTGTGCCAGGAGCATTTGTTCCTTCTTTGAGGGCCCTGGAGGTGGGAGTGGAGCCACAGGTGAGTACTGCACTCTGTTCCCTACCTCTAGGATTTTTCTGCTACATGAAGGCTTAGGATCAAAGCCCTCATGTGAGGAGACGGGGTCCCCTGTGTGGACCCTGCCAGCAATACAAGCCCTGGTGGCTGCTGCCATGTCGGGAGCGGGCCCTCATGGGCCCTGAACCCTGAATGCCAGCTCTGGGAGCAGCCATCTCCTCAATCAGGATTTCAGGCACTGCTAAAGCAGTGCCCTTCACTGTGCCATCAGTCACACACCTTTCAGGGGCTTTGCTAGGTACCTGCTCCTCCCCACCCCCTCGAGATTGTCCTGTGCCTCATCTCACTCGGTGCCGTCAGCGCAGTTGCCTCCAAAGGCAGCTCCTGGGCTGCACTGAAAGATAAAACAGCAGCAGCAATTGCTAACCTGTGCAGCTCTCATTTAAGGGAACTGGAAACAGCTGAGGGAGTTTTGCAGCTGCAGAGCTTTAGGCTGGGTTGTGAGGCAGAGCCTGCTCTAATAGCAAAGCCCAGCAAGCTGAGGCAGCAGCCTTGAAGACCTCTGCAGAATCCTTTGCTGATCCAAACAATGCAATAGACCCTACTCAGAACCCTTTCTTCTGGCTAACCAACCTCATTTTTGAGTTCTCAAAGAAGGATTCAAAGACAGACATTATTTTGCTGGCTGAATAAACTTGGCCAAGAGAAAAATCTCTTGTCTGAGCTGATGAAGTCTCACAGGGTTTTGCTGGGTTTTTCCTGTGGGAAAGGGGGTTTGTAATTAATTGAGAGAAGATTTGGTTTAGAGTTGCATAGGCTAATGTAGAAAAAAAGGTATTTCTTCCATCCCCCTCCAAAACAAAGTTGGTGTACCTTTATCCCCACTGACATTCAAAGGAAACTGGAAAGGGAAGCATCAACAGTGGATCATAATCAAGTGCTTCTACAAGTTCTGTTACTTTGGCTGATTCCTAAATTAACCTGCCTGTTGGCAATACAAGGGCCCCCTTATTTATTTATTTCACATACCTTGTTGGTTTTTTAAAGACAGCTCATTCTGGTTTGGACAGCCTCATACTTGGGCCACTTACTGTGTGTAACTACAAACTTTGCTTTCAAGAAACCATCAAATATTGATTACTGTAATACACTGTTGTGCTCAACCAGAGGAAAATTTCACTTACCTCCCAGCTGAGCCTGAGACTGCAATGTAGGATCACTGGGCTCCTCTCCTCTATACAACACATAGCTCATTAAATTCAAGACCTACAAATATTCTAAGTTTCAAGAACACCTCTACAAAATGAAAAAAATCTACTAAAATATTCCCTGTATATTCAAACTAACATCAAACCATTCACCTCTCACGGTACATTAAAATCACTTATACTGCCCACCCTGCTCTGCACTTCCCAAATACTTCTGAAGACATGATTGAATATGCAACCGTCTCCTGTTGTAGTTTTTAAAAAAAGAAAAAAAATCAACCTAAAGTTTCACACACTTTAAACCCACCTTCTGCAAATGACAATTTATTTTAAAATTAGTATTTCACCTAAAAAGGAGCAAATTACTAGCAAAAAAAAAAAAAAAAGGTAAGAAATACCACTTTTATCAAAACATTTTAGCTCTGCCCTTTCTGAAATACAAGATATAAATACAGCTGCAATCTATAAGATTGCCACCTCTGGGAGTACTGTACATAGCAGAGGACAGTTACCCAATAACCAGAAAATTTGCTACAAAAATATATTATGTTTTGTAACATCTGCAGGTAAACAGCAAAAAAATGCTATTAAGAATGCAGTAAAATACAGAAAAAACTAGTAAGCCTACCATACTCACCATAATGTTACAGTAAAGTGCTGCTTGGCTTGGTGTTTCGTCTGGTAAAATTCTTTAAAATTTTAGCTTTATTAATTCTTTAAAGTAAGATTTTTTTAAAAAACCAAATCACCCCTTCTGGAAATAACCATTGTTAATCACCTCTGGATAAATATAAACTAAATTCACCATAAATTAAGAGTTAAATGCCCTAAAATGAGCCACTTAAATACAAAGTTTGGTTGTTAAACTTGCCCTACCTAACATCAGCTCGAAAATCTAAAAATTGCAGCCAGAAAATTTCCATGATATCCCCCCTCACAGGTTGCATAATTATATTAGAAATGCATCTCTCATCTTTTACCTCAGAACTCTTTTAGCATCTCCTCTATTTCCCTCACCAGTCACCACTCATGGGTTAAAAGGAACCAGTATTTACACGGAAAGCTGTTTTCCTAGACAAATATTGGTACAAGTTTTATTTAATAGCTGACAATACTGTATTGGTAGCACACAGACTGGTTTTATGATTCTTCTGACTTCCCTACAATTTGGGATTCCTCCTTAGTCAGTATTTTGCCAAGGACTGCATCGTAGTAAGGGCTGAAGACCATTCTGTTGTAGTTGACAAGACGAATGTATTTGGCAGCAATCTCCTCCAGCTCCCTCTGAATAGGGCCTAATCCTCCAGGAATGGCAGGCAATGATTTCTGGTGAGCAGATGCAAGATAATTCTCCAGAAACTTTTGAATTCGAGAATCTGGAAAAAAAAAAAAAAGGGTTTGGTTTGTTTTCAAAAGAGAGGGTGAATTAGAAACAGCGTAACCTCATGTAAAATGCAACAAGCCTGAACACCATCAGCAAGTTGGAAAGACAAGGTGGAAACAAGGTGGGAAGAGGAGCCCTGCACACCCCCAGCCCCTTGCACGGACAGGAAGAGCAGAGCACTCTCCAGCCTTACCTATGAGCTTGCAGATGGAGTTGTCCCGGCTGGCCACCGCCTGGATCTGCCCCTTCAGCACAGCCTCTCTCTCAGCTGAGAATGGGGTAAAGCCATGCTGGCACAGGCAGCTGTTCACTTCAGCACACACCTTCTCACCCACGGTGGCCAGGGATTCCTTCAGGTTAAAGGAGCTAGAAAACATGAGGTACAGCATAACTGCATTACTCACTCACTGTTTTTTAAAAGTAAACCACTCAATTAGAGTTGCCTTATTTATCAAATGTAGTGGGAAAAGCATCATGCAGATAAAACTAATTATGAAGATTAATACAATTATATACCCATGAAAAATAAAGCTAAGATCTAAAGCAAGGAAGAAGGAGAACACTCAAGACTTGAAGCCTGAACAATCCATATACACAAGAGCTGACTTTCTGCCTGAGGACAGCTCTGACTGAAGCAAAACCCACAGGAGTAGAGTAAGCACTAAATCTGCAGGCAGCTCACTCAGGTTTCTGAGGAGCCTGGCCCAAACTCTGAGCAGGGGCAGATGCTGGCACACTCCTGTGCCAGCCTGGCACCATGAAAAACACGCTCTGAAAAAAGCAGCTTGTACACATCATGAAAGAGCAGAGCAAGAAAAGACAGCTCTGTGTGAGGAAGCCAAAGAAAAACTGTCAGCCTGGGCTCGCATAAAGCCCTCATCACGTCCTCGGCACTTCCTGCAGCCCCCAGCCAGAAGGAGGCTTAGGCTGATCCTTTCCCAGGGTGACACCAGAGCTGCACCTGCCCCTGCGAGCAGCACTGGCCGTACTCACGGGAGATGCATTCCCGTCAGCAGCACCTTGACGATGCTTTTGATTTTGTCAGTGAATCCAGGCACATCGATGAGGGCTGGGCCTGCTGCACTGAAGGTGACCAGCAGCACTGTCCCCACCACGAGCAGCTGCTCCAGCTCCAGCTGGATCTCCAGGAAGCGCGTCTGGTCCATGAGCACCGTCTGCAAGGAGGGAGGGAGCCAGCACAGAACAGAGTCAGCTTGCAGGGCTGGGAAGGGACACTGGGATGCAGAGGCAAAGGGAATGGCAGGCCCAGGAGCACAATGAAAAGCACTGACTCCTCTTTTCCAGCTAAGCAGGTTTCAGCACTGAAAGACGAGCCCCTGTCAGAGCTGCCAGGTCTCCCGGTCAGAGATCAATGGTTTAGTACTGGATGTGTTGCAAAGCTACAAATCCAAACAGCTTCTGCTGTGTCCTTTGAATAGAGGAGTGGAACAAGCACAGAACCAATTTTTCTGGTAAATACCTACTTCTGGAAAAGGCCTATTCATGTGATCCCACTTCAGGAGCTTCAGATAGGCCTGATTTTGTACAGCAGTGAAGCACAAGGCAGAAGCTCCACTAGTGGCGCTATCACTAGAGTGGGGAGGCAACATTTCACGTCCCAGCTTTGCAAGATCATCTGCTGCTTCTTGCAACCACTTTGTGACAAGGTCTAGAGAATCTGGAAGAGCAGGGGAAAAAAATATCTTGTTAAGAAAATTCCTTTTCGAAGTCAGATTTTTCCACCAACAATTTCCAAACAATCCCGTTAGTTACTATGACTAATGCCCATGATATCAGGTATGACATGCATTTCATTTATTGCATCAAGCAGAACGTCTAAAACAAAACCACACAGCTACAGGAAATCAGAGGTAAGATGATGCTGGGAAATCATGCCCTACAACTGTATTGAAATTAAACTGAATGTACCAAGGGCAGAACTATTGTTCTGGCAGATTTTTTCTAACCATAGTTTTGGGGCACAAGCTGTCATTTACCATATGAATTCTAGAACTTATAAAAATATCTGAGTTCTTTTCATGATCTACAAGCAAAGACACGAACTTTACTGGGAGGTCAGAGGGGAAGAAAGAAAGGAACAAAGTCATACTTGGCTGCTTCTCAAGAAACTCCTGAAACTTCTTTCTTTCATATTCAGCAGACTGCTGCATTAATTTTGGCCTAATACTACTGACAGCGAAGTTTGCCATATCCATTTTCATTAGGTCTAATACAGAGAAAATTGCTCTAAACAAACAAACAGAAAAAGTTATTCAAGGCTGCAGAAGTTTCAGAGGTGCTGTTTACAAGATTTATTACAAATTGTCTAAGGAAAGAGCAAAAACGTGCATGGGAAACAGTAACAGCTTAACAACTTCAGAGCATGAGACAGAGAGAAAGCTGGAACAAGCATGTACATGCATGCATGTGCCTCTTTTAAGTGGGAAACAATCCTGCTCTCCTGTAGAAAAGCCTCCATGGAATTAACATCACTAGCTCCATGGATTTTATCTCCCAGGATGTGCAGTATTGTACGTGAAAAGACATCTGGGTTTCCAAGCTTGCATGCCATGGCTGTTGGCAGCCTGGAAAGCCAACCTCAGTGGGAAGTGAACAATCTGACCCAAAGGGCAAAAAAGAAAAAACAAACAAACACCAAAGAAAAACACCTTAATTTCAAAGCAACCTAATTCCTGCTGGCAATAGTTCTGCCAAGTCAATCCTGAACCCCTGGAACCTTTTCAAATTAGAAAACAGCAAGGTTAATAAAGCTTCTCCCAACTCTTGAGACCTTGAGCTGTTCCACTGATAGCATGGTGGCAAAGCAGAAGCCTGGACGCTCCCAGATGTGGAATCACACAGGGAGTGGGGTAAAGAGAGCTCAAACTGGGAGGAAAGGACAAACTGCTTGGAAACCAGTAATGTTTTTCCCCTAAGCTCCTGTGTGCTCTTTTCACCTTCTGCTGTTGATTCTGATACAGACTGACTATTCATCTGCTACCTTAAAGCTTATTTGCATTTGACATTCAAGCAAATGTCCTTCATTGACATGCAGGAGCCAGACAAATGCTCCAAATCACCAGATCAGAGATGGTCCTTGTTAAAGACCCCTGGAGTATCTCTCCCCTTCACACCCACAGCTATATCCTTTTCACTATCACTCTTTCCTTTCTAGGAGTTGCAAGTTGCCCTCCCCCACCTCTGAAATTATTTAAGGGACTCTGAACATGACTAATAAACACATTTCAGTACCTGAAAAGAGGAACTATTTCATTAATATCTTTCAGTTTCTTAATGTCTTCATCTCTAGCTGGAGCACAGAGAGTCCCCATCATCCCAATAACAAATTTGACCAACTTAGAAATATCAAGGGCCCCATTCTCTGCCTCCTGTTTTATCAAATCCAGGTCAAGAACTTCTGTAATCTGGCTTCTCAGTCTAGTATGATCAGGCAACAAGAAAGACAGAAGACTCTGCAATGGAAAGTTTTAACAGTACATTAGTTCTACATGTCAAAGACCACAAGGATCAAAGCAATTACTGAACCACCTCTTCCAGAATCATAGAACGGTTTGGGTCAGGAGAGACCTTAAAGACCACCTAATTCCAAACCCCTGTCACAGACAGGGTCATCTCCCACTAAACCAGTTTGCTTAATGCCCCATCCAACCTGGTCTTGAACACCACCAGGGATTCTTATCTAAACAACTAAATCATTGAATTAATTTTTTTTTTCTTTTCTTTTTAGCCAACCGCCCACCAATTCCGAATGTTTCACCTCACGCTGTGTGACCCTGAAGTTACTAAGTGGTAAGTCCTCTGTGGCACAGATCATACTTCATGCTTGTTGTGCTTGGTTTTATCAGCCCAGTGTTAGAGCATCTCCCTGATTTCATAACTAATACCAGTGCCATAACATGAAGGAAGCTTGGAATTATGGAACTGGTATTGGTTATCTGTTAATCACCTTACTTGGTTTTGCATTCGGTTTTATATTCAAATTTCTCCTCTAGGATTATACAGCTTGTATATGTTCACAATGATAGAGTAATGAAAAAGAACAAGAGGATTTTTTATGAAAAGCCAAACTCCAACCACTTTTGCTCATTCATATCAGAGCAGCTACTCAAATTCAATCATTTCCCTTCATATCACATGATCTTACCTCTTTAATTTCTCCCAATAGCTTGATTGCATGATCATATGTCGGGGGGTCTTCCTTTAGCTGAGCTTCCAGACAATCCCAGAAAGCTTTATGCACAATATCTCTGACTTTCTTCTCTAAGCTGTGAATAAACATATTAAAAAGAATGATACTGGTCTCTGCACCATCTTACAAAGATAACCTGCAGCTCCTGAAGCACAGCACCAGAATAATATGAACAAACGTAATAATAATTATATGATAATTAACAGATCCATCATTTAAAGTTACTCAGAAAAGCAAGAAAAACTGGACACAGATTTGGAATGGCTTATGTCCTAATACAGGGTTACACACCAGCAAAGGTGGCTACAAATTAAAATCCTTCCAAGTGCTTATCACATGTTACATCTAGATAACTGGAAGAGAACAAAAATGCCAGAAATTACATTTCATCTACAAAAGACCAGTATTCCTGTTCCTTTTAAAGGCTCCACTAAGTAAAATCAATTCCACTACATAAAATGCATTAGTAAACCTAACAGAAATTAAGTAACTTCCCTGACACAAAATCCTCTGTTTCACTACGTAAGTATTGCACCTACTCTGAGATAAGGGCCCAGATCAGTTTGCATTAAAAATAAAAAAAGAATTCCACTGCTCCAGTACCAATTCCTAATTCAAAATACTGACAGTTCCTGTTCACACCAGGTGTAACTTCAACACTGGCCACAATGGGGACCAAGTTCCTTCCATGAAATATGCACCCCCTTTCCCAAATCAAGCTGTCAGCCACACCTCACTGTGTGTGAGAGAGAGGAAGAGATGAAGCTTCCTCTGTTCTCCCTCTCCCCTCTCAGCAGGGCACACAATTACTGTAGACTCATACAGAGAAGGAAAGGCTTCAAGCTTGAAAGGAGCAAGGACTAACCTAGCAAAACACAGACATCTCTTCCCAAAATATCCCTGAAGAAACAGAGAGGAAAAGCTAAAATAGTTTCATCTCACTCCCACAGGCAGTGAAAGCTTAAAGACTGCTAAAAGCACTACCCACATCTGCAGCCCAGACCAGGGTACAGGGAAGGCTGCAGCCTCAGAGTCCTGGGACAAGGGGCCACAACAGAAACCACAACACTCTGGGATTTGCACCACACATGTCCAATTAATCCAAGAGGTTCACCTTTCAAACACACACATATCTGTGGAAGCAGAACTGCACAGTTACCACCTTCTTCTTATATTCTTTCCTGCCTCCTCCCAGGCACTGTCAGACAAGACACCAGCCAGAACCTCAACCTGATCCCCCAGAGCTGCTCTGCAGTTCCACAAACACAGTTTTATTTAGCTACCTATTTGGTACCAGCCTTACCTGTGTTCTGGCAATTCAGCTGGTTTTATCTGGAAGTCTCCATTCACCACAATTTCATGTGCCAGGGCCATGTTGGTGACTCCCTTTGCTGTCTCCATGAGCTCTTCTATTGACACAGGCCGAGAGGGACTGGCTGCAACATCAATCACACTGTCAGACAGTTCCTATCAAAAGCCTGCAGAAAGAGCCTTTTGGACCCTTTCCACCTTATTGACAGCACACAGCATCAGCTGAAGATTCCTCTCCTTCCCTCCCCTTCCTTTCCCATCAGTGGACAACACAGGTTTGGAGTAATTTCACAAAACCAAGGAGTGGATCTCAGTTGATATTCTGGGCTCAGTATGTCAATTGCTTCCATCAAGCTCTTTTAAAAACCATCTCCAAACAACTCCCCCCCCCCAAACCAATAGGTTTAGGATGGCTTAACAGCATCTTGGCATCCTTCTCCATGCTGTAGGAAGAAATAATTACAAACAGCTGCATTTTCACCATACTACTTCCACAAGTATTGTGCAGATATTGCCATTTCAGTTTTACATTTTTCAAGGAAGTGATCTCATCATTAAAGCAGTCAACAAAAAATCACCATCACTGTTAAGCAGCAGCACATCAGTAGCTAATTATTCTCACTACTTCCAATGCAAATGGCACTCCTCCAAACTTTTTTTTTCCCCCCAGAGGCCATCACACAAACAACAGAGGACAGCAGCAGAGGAAGCACCAGTGCTTAAGAGCTCTTCCCTTGGCAGGCATTTGGGATTGATCAGGATGGGCCAGCAGCCTCAAAGTGGGCCCTGGGTTACTGAAAAGTTGGTGCCCTGATGCATCCATTCCATTTCGTAGTTCATTCCCTTCAGCTACAGCCCAGGCACAGGAGCAACACACTAATCCCAAAGTGAAAGAAACCAAGCAGGGATCCACATAGGCTGGGCTCCCTGAGAAATGTTTCAGGCTAACTATTATGACCATCTCATTTGACAATCCATGTTGATTGGACTTAAGTAATTACACAGAGAAGATCTTTCCAAAGTAAGTGTCCATCACTTGTCTGCCACGCAGAGCTCTTCTGAGTTCACACAGCTGGGTTCTAACGTGCTCGTTTTTCATTAGTATCTTGCTCTTTTCATGCAGCCCTACTAAATCCTTATTTCCTTCTGCTTGGAGCTTAACCTTGCACAGTGACTCTGGGAACACAGCAAGGATTGACATTCTGAGTACAACCAGCAGACAGCAGTGTTCACTGAGCTCTTGTCTGAGTGCCAAATGACTTCACTGCAGCAGTGGGGGCAGATCCTTTCATTGGCCAAAGACTGCTCCAAAATCACATCACTTCATTCTCATACCTGCTGCCTTACACAAGGGAAGGGCCTGAGACCAAACCACCTCTTTGTGGTACAGTGCAGTGCTAGACTGTGCCATGCCTTCCACTTGCACGTGTTCAAAGCCTCTCTCCACACAAACATCCCATTTCCCACCAGGCAACCAGCAAGGCATAGGAACAGAAACTCGCTCAGAACATCTCCTCTGAGTAACACCACACCAAACACAACCCTAAACCTCCAGCCATAACAAACACAATTAAAAAAATAAAAAGAACACAACAAACAAAATGTTACTGCTGAGCCACTCCCTACAGAAATTAAGAACCCTGAGCACTTCTGCTACTTTGAATTGAATCCCTGGAGCCAGACAACTTCCCCTTGGTTTTATCTACAGATTTCCCAGAAATAATGGCTCCCATATTCCATCCAGACCTTCACGTTTAAAAGCAGGATGGCCAAGAAAAACATGCCTTAGGAAAAATATGCAGTTCTGCTTACATGGAAGTAGTATTAGGATCAAATATACAACTTCCCATCTATCTTGTGAGGGGGCTGACAGGACATCCCTTTGTTGATAACAGCCCTTCTGCCCTGCAGTAGGAACAAGGGCTGCAGCAACGCAGAAGGTTCAGCTGATAAGGCAAACAGCACAGACAGTTTAGCTGGAACACACTGGGGTGGTGTTTATACATCCCAAAAGCCCAAACACAGCAGGATATTTAGGATATATGTGGCTCAGAGCAACGTGGTCATTGTGTACAATTAAGAAAACATACACACTGTGTGTACAATTAGGAGAATAAAAAGAAAATGGGGAGAAAATTGTTACAGTTTCAAGGCATATGGTGAAAAGTCACACTGTATTTAATTGCAGGACAGTCAAACTTGCACAGAACGCTATAAAATGCTAGGATTGCCTGCAGAAACAATTACAGATTTGACCATTTTTAAACTGTATTTCATAAAGCAGCTTTGCTTACACTTTGGTGTATCATCTCCGTGTGAGCCTGGAGCACTCTGTCGTATTCTTTTTCGGACAGATTGATCCGAGTTGTCCAAGTTCTCCTCCTGACCATCCTCCAAACCACTCAACTTCTCTTCACTTGAATTTAGCTTGTCAGGATTCTGAGACATTTTCAGTTGGTTCTTTACAAAAAGAAAAAAATATGAAAAAAGGAATGAATAAGCATCTTCTGACACGGCTGAGTGTGTAAACATTACCAGGAATTCTCCTGGTTAAGAAAAAAATTAAGAATGACAGAATTCTTATGACAAGTTATATGATGTCATCCTCATAATGGCAGGGAATCTGGACTCAGTGACTCACTACCCATTTTCCACAAAATGGGATGCTTTCAACACAGCTACCATTTATTTAATCTGCAGTCCTAGTCAGCTCTCAAAAATCTAAAACTCTTCCCTTGCCATAATGATACAGATGAGAGGAAAAGATATTGTTTTCTTTCCTAGCACTGCTTTTAAGAGAACAATCAAAAACACCTTCAGAACAATATTCCAGACATGTTTTACAAAAGATTATGAGACAACATTTCTTTACTACACAGCAATAAATCTTCCTGAAAATAACATATTCCTGAACTATGGTCTGCCCCAACTGCTCATGGCTTAAAAACTTCCATCTGAGCCATCCAAAAGCATTAAGAAGCAGCAAAAGAACTAGAGAGAAATGAATATAAAATTCTATTCCCATATTTTCATTACTTTCAAGAGTCCTCATCTATGCATAAAATATCACAGTTGTTCGGGATTTTTAATTAAGACAGTAAAGAACAGTTACAGTAATTAAAATCCTGGTTTATTAGACATTACATATAAAAGGATATTTATATCACACTGCAGATACCTGCAGTGTACTCAAAGTTACACTGAAAAAATTACCAGTAGAAAACCAAGTCTCACTGTACCTTATCTTCACTTATTTCATTCTCAGATTTCCCTATAAAGAATGTAATCTCTGCATCCATCATTGAAAGCTATCATGCAGGAGGCTGCTGCTTAGGCTTTAATTTTACAGAAATCTCTTTGAGAACATATGATGTCTCTAAATTAAATAACTTAGATGTTCTGTGAAGTGGGAGTCGGGAAGAGTCTGCTTTCAGAATAAAACAAAGCTCCTGGAAAAACAACTTCCTTCTTCCCCTAGTATCCCACCATTCCCACTTTCACATTTTGAAATAAACCAAAGAGAACAAGAGAGACACTCCCCAGAGGCACCTCACAGCTGCTGAGAGAAAATACAGCATCAAAAACTACACTGAAGAGGATGCAGCAGAAACAAGCAACAGTGTAGAAAGATAAAACGCAGCACTGAGATTTATTTTCATTCAACAGCTGTAATAACTAACCCTGCCCCACCAGTGCTTTAATTGATTGCACAGTGCGATTCCTCAGGACAGCTGGAAAGCTCAGAGCATGTAAGGAACAGTTTTGCTCTACAGCAATGACTCAGGATCATCATCTTGCTTGATGCATGAGAGACAACAGCATGCAACACTTGCCCACAGCACTGTGTCATTTCTATTTTAGAAGAGAAAACAGCACGAAAATCTTGGGATAAATGACACAGGATACACCCTTGGCACACAGGCATCAGTTAGACTCATTCCACCTCTAGATGGAGGATGAGGAACTCTGTTCACAGAGAAGAGCACAGCAACCATAAAACATAAAACGGGACTGGTTAAAGAGAGAGAAACCTGTTGTTGAATTTGGCTGGGATAAAAGCATTATCATAAAGGCTTCCACATTCATTCCAGACTAGATCGTCGTTCTTCCCATCCATTCTCTTCCACAAAGCATCCTCCTGAAGTCACGGCTGAACCACAAACATGACTCAACCAAGCCTCACCTAAGTCTTTAATGAGCACACTTCCTAGTGCCTAGCAACCTCTCACTGCACTTTATCCTCACTACCCTGGGAAAAGCAGAGAAATAGAATAAACCTCACTTACAGAGGGGAAATTGAGCTTTGAGTTCAGCTGCTTGAGGACTCCCAAAAGATAAATGACAGAGACATGATTATCAGTCTGATGATTCCTACCCCCAGCTCTGCTCAGCAGGCCACCATTCCTACCACACAGACTACACCCTAAAGTGTTGCGACCCGTAAGATGACAGCTCAAGAACTACAGCCTCAAACCTAGCCCAAGTTTCATTTTAATTACAAATTGTTTTGGAAAAATCCTGTTTCAGCTACGGAGGGCAGGTATTAGAACTCCTGGGCCATTCTACCAAATGACTGTTCAGCAGATGAAGTAAACAAGCACACTTGTTGGTTTAGTTGTTTAGTTTTCAATAGTCTGCTCTTTTCTGATGGATTACTGCTATTATTGCCACAACACATCTAGAACATATCCTCTTTCCACTGGGTAAATGAGCTTGACAATACCTCTTCCAGAAGCATGATCATCATCCCTTCTTTCACAGTTACAATTCTGACTCCTAATAGTGCAAAGTCTACTTCTTGGCATTTTCCCCGCATTTATTTTTAATGAAAGCAGAAATGCAAGAGAAAAATGCAACAAATTGAAATTTAAACAGAACATTTTCCACAGCTTCTTTTCATTACAGGTCCTCGAATCACATGATGTGCACCAGCACTAAATGAACTTCACAGTGCTTCCCTGGAGCGCACACAAGGACGGAGCAGCCGCTCCTCGCCCCCAGCGCTGTCCCACAGCCGCCCTGACCTCCGGCCCCAACGCCAGCCTGCCTTTCCTCCAGCGCTGAACTCTCCTGGCGCCTCTGTCACCTGCGACATCACCGCCTACTTTCCCTTGTAACCCGCTAACAGGCAAGCCGCAGCCCGGCCTCCGTCCCTCTCCCAAACCAGGAGGGATGCTGTGAAATTCCGCTGTTTCCCCTCCGCCGCCTGTTCTGTGCGAGGCCCTGCCGGCTCCATCACCGGGAGCACACAGGGCACCGTCCCCATCCCCGCCGGCCCCACAGCAGCGCCGCCGCTCCGGTCACACTTTCCCTTCGCAAGGCCCGGCAGCTCCGGGGCTCATCGGCGAGCTAAAGGGGAAAACGAGCCCGGGGGCCGTGGGTTGCTGGGCCGAACGGGGAACGGGGGGGTGGGATACGGCGCTGAGCCTGCCCGGCGGCCCCGGCGCAGCGCTGCCCGCCGCCCCCGGCCCCGCGGCCGCCGCCCTCCGCCCCA